>MPNV01000323.1:0-20000 GCA_013376435.1 Cyclocybe cylindracea
GGGACGGTGCACAAAACCTGAGCTTGAAAGGTTTAATCGAACTGGGCCCGCCCCGTCTGAACGAAAATACAAAAGTCCATTTGCATCTTCAAGGAAAGGTGAGAAATTGTGGATGGCTTACAATGGAGAAGCTGGAGCGCTGATGTTCAATAATCAATGGTCGGAGTAGGCGCGGCTGTCGGCTGGGTGGCGCTCAGACTTGCACTCTGACTACTCAGAGCGACATTAGTAACCGCTTGGGCAGAAGTGGGAAGACACTCACGTCCAAGACACAGTCGTCGTCTCGTCAACCAAGAAAGGCGACTGACTGACTATAGTATGGAAGATTCTCTCGACGGTCAGGACTTTTCCTTCAGCCGAGACAGTCGCAAGCTTGAGCGTTGAAACATTAATCTCGCGAATTGAGAAAGACAAATATGCTACGTACCGCAAGGAAGACGAGGACTTTGGCAAGCGCGACGGTGGAACGTTTGAACTGCATATTGGTACTTTCGAAAGATGGGGACTGAATGCCTCGTCTCGAAAGACCTTTATATTCGGCGTACCCCGGCACGCAGAGCTCTTTAGGTCATGTTCGTGCGTCATTTGACACCATATACTTCCGCGTTTGTTGACGGATATGTAAGCCCGTCTGGCTTCCACTACGCGCCCGCAGCGTCGCGTGAACACAGCAGTATCTTCTTTCCGTCGGTATGCCTAATGCGTCGAGCCGCAGCCTGCGGCCCCGCTTCCGGTGATCGCCTATGAACTTCCCGATGTGCCTGTCTCGCTCAAATGCCTCCATTCAGTCAGGTCCCCTCAGCAAGCCTTCGATTTCTGTCAAAATATGTATACGAATCTCTCACATCTGCACCGATTGCTGTGTGTTTTATTCATTCACTAGTCATTCACGTCTGCCGGAGCACTGATTCTTTGCCTCAGCGTTTTTACTCGTCGGCGCCATTCCACGCCTCTCTCCTGAGCCCAAGAGTATCTAGCCCTCATGAATTTTGCCGTGGATGAGGGATTTTCAAGGACTAAGCTTTCGTGGAAGGTATTCGAGCTGGCTATAAAGACTCTACTCTCATCCCGAAAATTCTCAAGTTCATACTTCCTCTCAAGCGCGACAATATGCTTTCTCTCCCGATCCTTGTCTATTTATCTGTCGTTGCGAGTGCCTATGCTGCAATAGGCCCAGTTGCGAACGTGCACATCGCCAACAGGATTATTTCGCCTGACGGCTTTAACCGCTCGTAAGCCATCGACTACCCTACCTCGAGAGCTGAGTCAGACCATGCTGACTTCCTAACTCATAGCGCCGTTTTAGCTGGTGCCAACGCTAGCTCCATCGCGTTTCCAGGCCCAGTAATTACGGGGTTCAAGGTCGTCATCTCTTCGCTCGTTCTACTCGCCATGATACTGATTCTCGATGCTAGGGCGATACGTTCCAACTCAATGTAATCGACGCCTTAACGGACACGACGATGTTAAGGAGCACGTCGATTGTAAGCCAGCTTTTCCCTCCCGTTCAAAATCGAATAACTCATATCTGAACACTGCGACTTAGCACTGGCACGGCTTCTTCCAGAGAGGCAGCAGCTGGGCCGATGGTCCAGTCGGAGTTACCCAGTGCCCTATTGTTCCAGGAAACTCGTTTCTGTATCAGTTCTCTTCTCCAGAACAAGCGGGCACGTTCTGGTATCACTCCCACCACTGTAAGTCTTTCTGAAATACGAGTTATGATCACTATTAAACCCTCTCAGCCACGCAGTATTGCGACGGCCTCCGAGGAGCAATGGTTGTCTATGACCGTCAGGACCCTCACAGGAACAGGTGAGGGACTTTTCTAGACCTAGGTATATAAAATACTTATTGTGCGACAATAGATACGACTTCGACGATGGTACGTGCTATGATAAAGGATGTGCAGAATTTGTTTGACTTCCACAAACAGAGAGCACCATCATTACTCTCGCCGACTGGTAGGTTCCCAATCACGGGCACTGACTTCCAAGGGCTCTACTGACGCATGTATAGGTACCATGTCGTTGCCCCAGCTGCTGGACTCGTCCCCACCCCCGACGCAACTTTGATTAATGGGATTGGACGCTACGCCGGTGGTCCCACTGTACCTCTCGCGGTCATTCGAGTCTTGCCCAATAGGCGTTACCGCTTCCGTCTGGTATCCATCTCCTGTGATCCCAACTGGACGTTCTCCATCGACGGACACAACATGGTGAGTCAAGTCCTTTACGCCGCCTTGGCCGCACTCACCCCTGTTTCATACCAGACCATTATCGAAGTCGAAACCGTCAATACCACCCCACTCGAGGTCGACTCGATCCAGATAAGGTAGAGCTGAGTTGCTCTTGTCCACATCACGTGAAAACTGTGACAATTCCGGTGTTTCCCATGGGGCATCCCGGCAAATGCAAAATTTGCCAAAATATCCGCAAGGAAGCCCTTTAATTTTGATTTTGAACACTTTCTTGAAAGAAATTTGGCGCAAAGTTGAGCCAAAAAAGTGCCCGGAGGGATTTACTTTCAGGCCCAAACACGACAATGATAGTTGGCGACTTTCCGCCCCATGCACGTGATGTTTCAGTATTATATAATGTCGGCAAATTCACTCGCGTCGTCGGCAATATTCAAGCCGAAGACAAGCCGTCCGAGTCAGGCCACAGGGCAAGCCGCTGCGCTGCGCGTCGACTCATGAGTTCGAAGATGTTATAAAAGTAGTGGTGTATTAAAAAGTGTAATTTTACATTCATGTGGACAGTCCTCATAGTCGGGCCTTAGTGGTATCGTTTGTTCCTCCAGCACTAAGATGACGATTTGAACAGAGTTTGTTGAGTTCCTTATTCTTCAGAGTTTGAGTTTTTAGATCCCCCGGTTAAGTCAACAACGCGAGAAGATGTCGACAATGAAGCGACCACATTTGATTTAGATGTGAGAGGGGTTGAGTGGCCGAGTTGATAACAGGAGGGTTGGGGCGAAGGCCATGGGACTCGGAAGTTGCAGGTGCTTCATTTTCTCAACACGGCACATGGGAGAGAGGGGTTGTCCCAAATGATTGGGGTGGTAGCATGCTTGACATGAGCTCAGAGGTGATTTTGGATGCTAGGTAATGCAGCGGAAAGCGACGATGGTGGGAGGCGGGAAAGAAAGGACAGGACCGTGCCACAGGTATACTTTTCATTTCCATTATTCTACGAGGCCACAATCCACCAAGCTGCGGCACTTCATGCCGAGCGGAGTTGATTGCTCGAGCATTACATAAGAAATGAAGGGTCACGTGTATGGGGCGGAAAGTCAAAACCTGACAATGATGAAAGTGACTGATCATTTTGGCCTGAGTCACAGCAGAGTCACATCATGATCATGTGATGTAGACGAGAGCACATCAGCTCTACCTTATTTGCCGGGCAGCGCTATTCCTTTGTCCTGAACACCAATCAGCCGGTGTCCAACTATTGGATCCGTGCGGAACCTAACGTCGGCACCCAAGGTTTCGCCGGCGGGATCAACTCTGCCATTTTGAGATATTGGGGCGCACCAACCATTGATCCAAACACGACCTCGGCGCTTAGTAATCCCCTTCGGGAGACCAATTTGGTTCCGCTCTCAGGGGCTGCCGCACCTGGCACACCGCAAGTGGGCGCAGCGGACGTGAACCTCAATTTCGACATTTTGTTCAACGTGACCAACAACAGATTCACGGTGAACAACGCTACGTTTGCTCCGCCGACCGTCCCTGTTCTTTTGCAGATCATGAGCGGTGCGCGGAGGGCTGATGAATTGCTTCCGAGGGGTTCTGTTTATGTTCTGCCGCCCAACAGAGTCGTCGAGCTCTCCTTTCCTGGCGGATCCGTTGGAAGTCCGGTATGTGCCAATCCTGGTTTGTCTGGTCGTTCGCCGTGCTGACAAGAAATCGTTAGCATCCTATCCACCTTCACGGAGTGAGTCAGATGAAACCCCTGGAAACACTGAGCAATCCTAACTAGGACTTTCAGCACACCTTTGACGTCGTTCGTAGCGTCGGAAGCTCGGTCTACAACTACGCCAACCCCATCAAACGCGACGTAGTCAGCATCGGCAGCGCGGGAGACAATGTCACCACTCGATTCAGGACGGACAACCCGGGACCTTGGATCATGCACTGGTGTGTCGGTTCCTGATATCGTTCGGACCCCTATCTCACTTTCCGGTGCGTCAGCCACATTGATTGGCACTTCGACATGTAAGTTATTTGTCGCGATTTCTTTTCCCTGGAGCTTTCCAATCTCTTCGCGTCATTTTAGCGGCCTCGCAGTGGTGTTTGCCGAAGACGTCGATACAGTGAATCTTTCTAGTCCTCCTGGTGAGTGAATTAAATAAGAAGCAGTCGCTTGAAACTGACATTTCATAGCCCCCTGGAGCCAGCTCTGCCCTCTCTACAACGCGGCCAACATTCCGTAAACCCATAACCCTGACTCAGCTGGTCGCCGTAACCAACAAGTCATTCATTCAATTATTTACCCTGTATCTTCATATTGAATCTTTCCTTCTTTACCGTTTGTCGGCCTCTTGTCTAATCCCGGAGCGTGAATGTAAATAAATTCTTTTCTGCAAAATACCCCTTTTAATTCCGGATTCACGCCACAAAGCTGGTTCAAGATTGATAATCATTCTGCATCGAGCGCCTCCACGGACATTTAATCTCCGCTCGTGTATGTCTGCGAAGGGTTTATCAAGGCGGTGCTTAATAAGGTCTGAGGCCTGAGGATCGGACCAGCACTCTCCTGTCGAAGGCCTTTCAAACGCTCAAAGGTACATGTGCTGAGTTACCAGTAGTACATCCTACAATACCAAATCAAGAAAGCCACAACCCCTCGCTGAATACGTTCCTCAAATCACAGCGCGCTTCCTAAATAAAATCTGCGCCAGAGGGTTGGGTACACAAGCTGTCGAAAGCCACATATTGTCCGGCCGTTTCCCCTCCCCTCCTTCCGTAAGCTTAACATCGTACGTAGTCACTACGTGGGCGAGCATAACCTTCAGTTCACTTGCAGCGAAGAACCGTCCGGGACACGCATGCCTTCCCAGCCCGAAACCGAGCGAGTCGACGTTGGCGGCACTAGCGTTGAACTTGTTTGAATGCGCTTGGGAGAGATCTCCGTTGGATAGGCGGTTGGGGTCTTGAGCCTTGAGTTTGACAAAACGAAACCCGTCGAAGCGCGAAGGGTCTTCGTACGTCTCTGGGTTGAGGTGCGTAGCGGGTGTAGCGACGCCGATGGTCGTGCCTCGGGGTACCATGGTGCCGTCGGAGAAGACGTGGTCTTTCATGAGGACGCGGTTCAAGAGAACTGGAGGTCGCGTATTACCTCGTCAGTCAAACCTGAAGTTAGAGATGTCGTCATTGTAACTTACAAACGGCTAGCGGGTTGAGCCTTTGCGATTCCTTGATGAAGCTGTCAACGCGGGGCATTTTGTCAAGTGCAGCTTTTGACCATCCGTGCTGCTTGACAGCTTGTTCAACTTCATCTCGCAGCCGCTGGGTGTATTCCGGATAGGTAGCTAAATCGTACAGTACGTGCGTAAAGGCCTGGAGTGAATATGATTAGAAACAAATCGTTCGAGTAGTGCAAGCTCAGGAGATCAGCCTACCATGGATGAAGAGTGAATCGCAGCAAAGTTGACCATCAGCACTCTGGATGTGAGGTACCAATCCGATTGCTCTTCGTTTATAGCCGCCTGCATGAGCCACGACAGCATGTCAGGCTACAAGAACCACAACAGACTTTAGTCTCGCAGCAGAGGCAAGAACCCCCCGGAAACGCACAGGGTACTCTTGACCGCACTCCTCGTGAGCTTTCCGACGAGCTGCAATTAAGGGGGAGAGGTGTTTCATGCCACGACGAATGCCGTTCGGAACATTCGATATGATTGAATGAAGGAGCCTTGGAATATCAACACTGGAATTATGAAAATCAGATCCAGGAAGACCTACGGGCGGAGGACGCGAGGGGCCATCCGGAGGATGGTACTAGCCTTGATGACGTCAACCGTATACTGGACGTTGAGGTCCATATAGTCAGGGTCTCTATCTTGAGAGTATTCAGCGTCCAGCAAGGCAATTTCGGGGAGAACAACTCACAAAGAGGGTAACCAACAAACACCCGATTACTCGCACGGGCGACGACCTTCTTCATCGTGTCAAGGGCTCTCACGCTAATCCAATCTGCGACGTGAAGCACATCAGATTTTGTAGAGCAAGACAACAGTGGAATGTTCACCTTCTGTGGGCGAAATCAGCTCATTGAACGAGTCCACAACCTCCTCGTAGACTTCAGGAACAAGTTCAGGCAAGGCTCGGGTCAATTTCGCTGCGATGACTGGGATATGATATGGGTTCGCGACTATGTGGTCACCTAGGGTGTATTTCGTTTGAATACCCTAATCCGCTGGTCCATATCAGAAGAATTCTTGACAGGGAATAATAACACCCACTTCACTGATAGCCTCTTTCGGCGATGCAATATTGTCGGGCAACTTGCGTATCTCTTCGATGAGCTTGGGGTCGTGGATCACGACGAACCAGCGAAATATGTCAGCGACTTTGAACATGGTGTTCGGAAACTATTGAGGGAAAGAATTCGCTAGTCGGCGGTTGAATAAGTAGATAGGGCGAGAAATTTACCTTCTCCATGCCAGATTGAATAACTCTCGGCGCATTGAAGAAGAGATTGATGGCCCCTATGTACGAAATAACAGGGACTGTTGGTCCAATTGTAGGAATGTGCCTCAACTTCGATGATGAATCACAATTAGCACAGAATTCCCCTAGGTTCTGAAGCCACGCACTTTTCGTGTTTCTCCCTGATAGTAAACCAGCCCTACCCAGTAGATAAGGCTTCCACATGCGATTACCAGCAGGTTAATATCCTTCATCCAACCAAGGAGTGGGAGAGGCGTAGATAGAGGCTCCGTCATGCCTGTACGAGGCGCAGGGAAGGATAGAGGAGGAGGCTACCCCCAGGCCTGACAGCCAGCGCGTTAAAATGACGATAAACGGGGTTCACCTGAATTCTGGGGTACAGAGCAACTCAACGGAAGTCCGGTTGGATGCCTTCACCTGGCCGTAGTATCACGACTGAGGATGGCATCCAGGGACTGGACCGTCAGAAGAGAAGCTTAATTATGGCATAGTACGACTTACCGATGACCACTAAACGTACCTTACGGTGTCTAGTTATGCAGCCGATTGTAATTCTCAGTTCTGCATTTCCCCTTCTCTGCCTGTGTCCACGAGCTTTGGCCACCAGATTACCAAAGTCTTCGATCGTATCATGGCCGTCATAACCAAGCATTTGAGTATGAGATAAAGACCTGGAGTCTGGGTACAAGATATGGGGATATCTGCGTCCAGAAAATCGACGTCCATCCTAACGCAGACGAAGAGACGAAGAGGCGACTCCCGAGAGGAGTGGCATCAGAAGGTTTGCGCCGGCCGGACCGATGCCGCAGTGCCGGTTCCCACACTATGGCCCTGTTGACCAATCGCCTCATCCCCTCGACCTGAAACCTCGCTGGCACGCGGATTCTTGCATCATGCTCGCCCTCTTGAGCCTGAGGCCTGAGATCCCACATACATAATTGCTCCGCGCGCTGACAGTTTCTGTAATTGAAATCAGTAAGTAGGCTACGATTTGCTGTTGCAGTAGCTCATACTTGTAATAATTTCCACAAGATTCTCGGCGATGCTATTACCGGCGGGCCCTTCTTTCGCTTGACACACGTTGGAGTTTCGTACGGAGTCTCACCTGATGAAGGCTTGAAACACAGTTGGTTGTCGTTGCTACCGAGGGATAACGCTGTGCCAGTCCAATTGCGGGTTCTTTGTCCGCTAGAGGAACTCACGGAAAGGCAGTAAGTTATTCATTGAACAGCCTTGCGATCTATCGCACTGCCAACCCGCTCTTACAGATCGTCTTTTGTGCTGCTCAGTGTTGGGATCGTCTTCTCCCGCCACGCTCGCTCCTTCTCTTCTGATATAGGTGCACGATCCTTGTTCCCCAGTCCGAGTACGCGGGCTACTCGGGAAATGGTATTCCTCAGCTGTCGATGCCTCTTCATTTCAGCGGGAATTCGGCTAACCCGGGTTCTCAATGCCATACGTTTCCGAATGGTCTCTCCAAACTAAGGAGGGTGGGGAAGATAAACCCTATGGGGAAGGTCAGGTTTATCTACTTCCGCAGTAAAAGTCCTCGAGGGCTTGGGAGATTTGCGGCTGATGAGGCATTTGGTGGGGAGGCGCCTGTGGGACCTGCCTCCTGCGGTCAGACGCCGAGCGTAATGTTTCGGTCTGCGTCTGATGCCCCAAATGCCACAACAATAGTGCGTTATCTGGAATCAGTTTCCCACCTTTTTGGTAAAAGATGATCACATAGACGCCAGAAAGGTGCTATAAAGAAGACCCTTGCCGCTCTCCATGGATTCATCTGCATTCCCACCCCCCGTGTTCTCCTGAGTGCGAACCAGGCCTTTTTTTCTGTTTAATTCAACGACAACAGCCGACCATGAGCCGACCTGCTGCTGATGTGCTACTCAGTCTCGTAGGTAAAGCTTATAGAGAAAAGGTTTGCTCACTTGTCTCTTCTCCCGATCGGTTAAGTTCTACCATGATAACGTCCCGCGAAGTACATAGCAGGTACGTGGAGCCGAAACGCATATGGCGGGTGTGGTATTTACTCAGAAGTCTCTGACAGTCGCGTCTCTTACTGTGCTGATATTCGACATGGCTCTGACAATGGACCAAGAGGTGGGTCTCAAGTTGTCCGGTGTTCAGCCACTCTCCTAATTTTATTTTTGTTTGAACGACATTTGAATTGCGAGTGCTGATGATCTCCTTAACATGAGCAGGTAGAAGCCTATTGGGGCACAAAATGGTCACTCTCATCCGCTCTTTTCTTCCTCGTGAGGGCATGAGCTTTGTCTATCCGGAAAATGACCGAGCATAATTATGTAGAACCGCTACGTTCCACCTCTAGCTTTTGGACTCGATATATATGGTAAGCTCGTGTACCTCGTTCTTGGCTTGAGCTTTCGTTCATGGAGGTTGAAGGCATATTCTTTGCATCTCCAACATTTGTACAGGTAAGTTCGAGATACCTATAACGGAGCTCATTTCTAATCGCTTCCTCCAGTTGTAAGGGGCCTCGCACAGTGTCTCTCGTATCAAGAATGCTCACTTGCGTGCAGCTGCGAGAGGTACATGTACACGAAGATCATCATGGACATCGTCGAGATTGGGTTCATTCAATGTAATCTCATATTCACATGAAACATTGGCATACTGACGCGTGGTGCATGCAGGTACTTTGATAATATGCACACATGCGCTTTGGCGCCAGAAGATCCTTTTGTATTTCCGTGTCCTACTTGCTTCCCTTGTCGTCACCATGAACCTCTCAACATTTTTGGTTTTCCTCCCCAGGTGTGAAATGGGTGAGTGTGGCGAGTGTCTCACTTTGGAGGATCGATAAATAAAGTAATTTGATTCTCAATTATTCAAGTTACTGATATGGCCGCGACTGGTATCAGAGGCTGTCTGTCAAACTGCCCGAGAGGTCTCTTCTTCGTCATGCTCACTATCTCTTGGGTTCCTCTATTGATCCTCGAAACATGTAAGTCAATTAAACTCACCAAGAATCTCTACAACTTTGTTTACTTGCCCTTAGTAACCTGCGCACTGACTGCATGGAAAGCCTACCAATACTGTAAGTCTTTGTTGCACTGATCTGTTGATTGTGTGGTTGTACTGACGAGAAGACAATTCGGTGGTGATTAGTCACACCGCATAGTCTTACCTGGTCGAACCGTGTGATTGGAAACCTCTTGAGAGACCGTAGGTCGGCATCATCGACCGTAATTTCGAAGGACCTAACTATCATGCCTGCTTCGGTGATGGCTTAAAGGCCTGCTTTATTACATGGGTTAGTGCAACGGTTTAGTGGATAGCTATCAAAAAGCTAATATTCGTCCTAGTTCTTCTAGGTATTCTGTCTGGCGTCGGGTGTCGTCATTGTCATCTGACCCTATTACGCTATTCAAGGCATCACGATCCTTCATTTCCTCGTCCTGTGGGCGAAGAATTTTCCTGTTGCTTCAAACGCGATTATTACCATTCAGAAAGGTCTTCAACCGGCTATTTGCTCAAGGTGAGACTATATCCTCTTTGTGTGCAATGATTTATAACACTCCGCAGGTTGTTGCTTGACTTGCGCAGCGCAGCGAATACCCAGATTGATGGGATATCGAGTTGGACTTAGGCCGTATAAGACGCGGCACCTCGAAAGCATATCTCGCAACTTCTATTCAAGATGGCTTGGTGTGAGGCTATCATTACCCTCACGCTCTTTTACAAAGTCTGACTTCTGCCCTCCCGCAGGTTTGAGGGATCTCTTGTGAATCTTCCGGAGGCTCCGGGGAACCGGTGCAATAGATTTCTAAGGGATCATGGCATCTGATATGTTGGCACATGCAGTGGTCGCTTATGATGTCAAGCTGGAGGACATGGGTGTTCGGCCTGCCGACAGGTGGATTGCGGCCAACTGCTTGCCCAATCCTACCGCTCAGGTCCTCTTCAAGAAGCGCACCGCTATCTAGGGACGCCGACATCAAATTGTTTGCCTCATTCAGTACATAACATCCTTTACTGTACATGTTTAGATATATCTTCCGCCGTTGATTTATGCCGATCGACGATTGCTAGTCCTCGGTGGGCAATTGAGCTATCCTTCACCGGTTGTTACTGCTCAATCAACGGGGTCAAGCCTAGAGGATTTATATACGGGACTTACGGCGCTAGGTGTCAATCTCCGACATTCAGACTCTACTCTGCATACTTACTCTAAACCTAGACGCTTCGCCTGTTTCTGGATGAAGTCGGGATCCAGATCGAGAAATTCCAGAGTTATATCAGGGTTCATTCGAGAATTCGAAAAGTGGCGCAGTTCTCATCCTCGTAATGTCGTGCCGGGTGTATCTTATAGTTGAAGAGGGGGCTCCTGATTCGTCGTTCCCCGCCCCCATCACAAACATCAGCGGTAGCACCCAGGCGAACTGCAGCTCCTGGTCCCAGCAGTTATACGTGATGCTTTGGAGCACAGGAAGGAAAGCAGGTTTCTCTGGAAAAGCACTAAAGATACGTTCTCCGTTCGCAAGACCACGGAGATTGATGCTTAGCGACTTGAGTGAATGGAGATAGGGTTCCTGTAGCAGCTCGAAAAGAGAATTTGCTGTCTCTTCGTAAAATCGTAGGGTGACTTCGAGGGTCTCCAAGTTGCAGCAGGAGCGTGAAACGAAATCTCTCATAGTGGAGACCACTGCATACTCCATGGATAAAGTCTTCAGCTCGGGAAAAGTAGCTCGTTTGAGGAAATTATCCGCCGGGGACTTAATAATGAGGTGGCGGAGTTGCATATGGGTTATGGATTGCAGTTGCTGATTGGAGTCTGGCTGGATGCTTCTCAACTGGCAGGAAACCAGGGACGGGGCGTACACGAAGATGTCCGAGCAGGCGTCGCCTGTGTATTCATGCAATGCGAGCTCGGTGACGTTGTTCCATGAGATCTTCACGAGACGCGGTTCTATCCTTGATAACGAAACGTACTCTGGCTCCAGAGCGTCGGTGGAGAGACTGAATACTTTGAGAGCAGAGTCGCAATAGTTTATGCGGATGGCGAGACGCTTCAGCTGAGAGCTCAATCTCGCTTTTGACATCACTGGAAAGAAGATTTTTACTGGGAGCTCGACGTCGAGAACACGGAAGCGGTTGCCGAATTTGTTCATGAGATCCTGAATGAACCCTACCCAAGACCGCGCCATTTGCGAGCGGTGTGGACTTGAAGATTCCCAGCGAGCCCTGTCCATATAGAGCGAAAGGGGAAGATCCCCAGTTCGGGAGAGCCACTGGAATGACATCTCTCGTTCCCGCACCATATTGTTCTTGATATTAGAATCAACAGAAAACGACAGCCGTGTCCAGAGGTCGGGAGTGTTCCATGCAATCTCCCTCCAGGTCTTGCAGATCGCTCCGAGGACCAGAGGTACGAATCTTTCCTTCTGAATATAAGCAGATGTGTCGTCATCATCGGAGTGAGCGTAGAGGGAAAATATGCGCTGGATAAGCTCTGGAGGGAGGTGGTTAACAATGGGATCATGGATCTGGTTCCGCGCCGTTTGTAAAATACGTCGAGTATCAGTGAGGCGCTTCAGTATGACTTCAACATTAGATATTTGGATGTCGAGGTCAGTAATCTTGAGGCATGGATCGCAGGGCTCCCCATCAACCACTTCACATGCCGAATCTCTTGGGATATCGGACCTGCCTGCCTGGCAAAGATCGCAAAGCATCGCGAAGTGAGAGTTGCAGGCTTCGACTAGAAGAACCGAAAGTGAGTTGAATATAATGGTCTGTATCCACTACTCACTTGTGAATGTAAACCAAGGATTGATACTTCGTTTTCGCGGCTGTGCTAGGGCGCCTCCGAGTCTTTACAGTGAGAGCAATTTGAGAAAGATAGGATGTGGGAAAAAATGCTGACACCAGACTGACAACGTAATCGTCGGAATTTGCCGACACTTCTCCCTTCGTTTCCTGCAATCCGATCTTCACAACAATAAGGTATGCAAGACCTCTTTATTCCCCCTTTTCTATTGATACATCACATATTTATCGGAACAACGTCTCATTGTTGTCGATTTGTTGGATGACTATCACCCTCAAGCAATCCTCAAGAGTCATTGAACGGCTAGCGATCGGGATGGCGTTCACGCCCATTGACCTACGTGTTCTATGTTTCTTCTGGGTCCTACTGGCGAGATGAATTCATAAAGTCTTCTGATCCATCCTTAGGCTCGAGGCAAGCGCCTTGAACGAACTTTTTGCAGAAGTCACCGTCGGGTACTAAGGGCTTCTACCCGGTCGAACAGAAGTTCACTGCATGGTCATCGGGCCAAAAAAAAAAAATACCAAGACATCATTCCGGTCGACTTCGGCGCATTTACTTCTGCCATTTACCCCCGACTTCTGTCGTGCACCGTCGAGAATAACTTTTAGAAGCAAGTGACCGCTGAGGTGGGCATTTTCCATCGATCACGATCCTCTCGAGATGGCTCCCTTTTTAAAGAACGCGGTCAGTCCTGTTAGTGTTCTCCAATCGACGGCGCAAACGAATATTCCGCTGGTTCTACGTCGTTCTTTTTACAGTGATACTGGCGGTCCTCTGCCTGCACTACACAGACTTGCATGGATCTCCTTAACCTGAAGGTAAAATTGTGAATCAAGGCGAGCGGTCCCCATCGAGAAATAATTCTTCAGCTCCTTTTCGTGATTCAATTGCTGATTTTTTATCCTGTTCTGTCGGATCCCCCGTTCATCTGTCGATGTCGAAATGTCTTCTCTATTTAATCCCCATGACACAGTAAACGTCGGATGCATCACTCAAGACAGAAAACGAAGATCCGGTGGCTGCTGGGCACAGCCTAATAGGAGCACTACGGGCGCCTTTTGCTTTTTATAGGTCTACGACTTTCAAGAGAGGATGATAATCGTCAGAGCCCGAGTCCCAAGGATGTTTCCCCGCGTTCCCCGTGCGTCATCTGACAATGCCCTTCCCTGGCGAACGAACCCATCCCGAAATTCAAATTCAATGTCGACGACAGCGGGATGGATTTGACTGAAGACCGCTTTTCCCCAATAGGAGACTCGGGCGAGACGCCGAGATGTTTCTCACTTTCTTGTCCTTGCAGTGACGACAAAAAGAACTGAAAACGTATTTAAACCCCTCGTCTGCACTTTCAACCTCCAGCGAACACCACCGCTACCAATCGCCCTCAGGTCAAATCCAAACTCACAATGCTCTCTGCCTCCAAACTCGCCCTCAGCCTCCTCATCGCGAGCACCCTCGCCTCTGCAGCCGACATCTGCGCCTTCACCTCGCGCGGATGCTCGGGCAACTACGGCTGCTGCGCAGGCATCCATGAGGGTGTGTGCTGCACATACCCCGCCGCCTACGGCTGGTCGACGCTCTTCCAGGGCATGCCGTTGCACGGCTGGTGGCTCGGGAAGATGTACGGCGACCAGTGCCACACCCAGACAGGTGGGGCGGGCTCGTCTTCCGGGAGCGTCTGTAAGTCGGGTCTAATCGTGAAAGAGCGTGCAACTTATAGAATAATTTGCAGGCCTCAGCGTGTTCAACGGTCCAGGCTGGGTCGCCGCCAGATCGGCTGCCTGGGATGCCGACACGCGTTCTCGCCGCCGTTCTGTCAAGTTCGGAGCCCGTGCGGACGACGACGACAGCGAGTGCATGGAGGCGAATGTCATAGGATTTACCAAGGACGGCACCGAGCATCGTCTCCGTATTCCTGAAGGCACCAAGTTCGCTGATGCTGAGAAGCTTTTGAACGACGGCCAGTTCGAAGAGCTCTTCAAGTTCGAGAGCGTCGCGTTCGAGCAGTAGGGGGCTGGTCTGTTCGTTTCTGGGATGTGTGTTGAAAGGAATAAGAAATATAAGAAAACCTCATATGATCAAATTTGTACAATATTGTCGTTCGTTTGCAGTTTATGAAGATGTGTAGTACTGTGTGGAACAGGCATTGCGGAGAAAGATCCGAATATAATCGATTCACTGTCAAGGTCAACTTTCATCAAGGCATCACTAATATGCTTCATAGTAAAGCGAGATATCATGTGGCAACAAAAGAATTCCCCCCTTCAGTTCCGTCCGCTACATCCGCGTGCAATGTCCTCAAACCAACGCCTCTCTTCCGTGGATATCCACCGCCCAATTCCACAGACGTCAATGCTATACATCTAGGAATATTTCCTTCGACGCCTGGACTCCCATAGTCTCCTCATTGCCCTGGCCGAAAATTTTGTGCGGGCGTAGGCGTTCGTCCACGTTGCATTCGCCCGTCTTGCGACGTATAGCGAGCAGGCGAATGACGTGGTCTAATGGCCCAGCGTGTCTCATAATCAAAAGGTGTAGGCCGTTCCATTCGTGTAGGAAGTCAACTAGATCCGGCCATGCACAGAGATCGTTAGTGAAGTTGCTCCACGTAGCCAAACCTCCTGGCATCGTCTGGAATGTGGCAACGCGTGGTAGCGAGAACGCTTGCGTCGCTGAAATATAGGTAGTTGAGGAGGTTGAACACGGTTTCGTCCTCCAGGTTAGTCAAAGTCAAGGTGGCCACACCTTGAATGCAAAAGTGTTTCTTAAGAGTTCCCGCTTGCCAATACAGGACGTCAATATCATCCAGAACGACATTTTCACGGTCCCAAAAGATGTGGTGGGGAGCCATAAGAGTTAGCGCCTTGAGAAGATACGGGACTATTTGCTCAGCGGGCTCCTGAATGGGTCCGCGATCCTCTCCACAAAGTATGTCGTATGGGTGCTCGTTGTCGAACTTGTACTTGAGAATTAGGGACTCGATTGTCGGCAAAAGGGCAGAAAGATCTCTCGAAGGAGAGGGCAATGAAGTTCCCAAGACGGTGTTAAATTCGATGTTTCTGCATCGATGGAGATGCGGACGCAAGATGTTGATGACTGCACGGCTTGCTATGTCCTCGTCATCACAGTAGCCTCTATATTTGACGGGCTTCAGCCAGTGGGGGTAATGGAGCAGCGAAGGCGGTCGTTCACATTCAGGGGGATAGCGGCGTTCATGCTTGTCTTCTTGGGCTTCAAGCGGTTTGATGCACTGCTTCCACGTTGCATAGCCTGGTCGCGGATCTCCCATATCGAAAATGTCCAAAAGGAGCTCGATGGGAAGCTTCAGGAGAATCCTGATACAAACGCGTTGCGCACGTTTGCCTTCCATGTGCAGACCTTGGGCCTTTTTCAAGTGGCACATGACGAATGTCGCGAGTTGGATCAAGGAGAATGCTTCCTAGCGCCAAGCGCATTCACGCATCGGCGTTCTTTAGTTTAGCATAAGGGTGACCAAGACCCTTACCTATAATTCAGATCCGGTGAGAGGAGAGGGTAAGAGGGAAGAGAGAGACACTGGTTGAACAGTGGATCGAAACTTAGATAAGAGAGTAAAGGATCTTTATTAACCGTCATTGGCGAGTCCATTCTCTTCGAAGTTTACAGGGCAGATGGCAGGTAAATAATGTTAGGTGCATGTGCTTTGGGGAAGTGGCGGTAACATGAACAAGTTGAAGTGTGGACGAAGAGGGGAGAATTTCTTGCCTTTCGGGGGAGCTCGACCATTCAGGCAATCTCCGGCCCGCGACTCCGCCACAACACGGGGGACGCCGATATTCCCACGCTTCAAAGCCAAGCCATGCCAAAGAGCGTCATCGGAACAGGGAGATCAATTCCAGCTTCATACTTTGCCTTTGCGACACCAACATACCTTCTCGGCGACCTAGTTCACAAAGGGATGTCCTAAGCGCAGCGCTTTTACGAGAATGGTCAAGCTGAAGCCCGCTCAATCAGACGTTCGTGTACGTCTTGGATGCAGTCGACTACGACTAAACACGAATCGGATGCAAAGGTGGAAACCGCCTTCAGAGGCGAGTAAAGATAACTCGACACGCGGAAGAAAAGGGGGGCATCAGCTCTTGGTGGTATACGGATGGAAGAAATAATCGTGGTCACCAGGAATGCAAGGTGGCCTTCGAAATTGGGTGCCAGGCAGCACTGGACGAACGAGCTGCTAGCAACAAGTCTCAAACGCGTCGGACGATCGTGTCTAGGGGGAATACGGTATGGGACATCCGCATGTTGTTCATGGAGTTCCGAGTCTCACGTTCGACGATCCCTTTGGATGGCCAGCGTTTATTAAACGAGAAAGAAGTGCAGCAGGCTCGGAAGAAGACTTGGAAGAGTGCGTTACTACGGGGTTGTTCGACCTTGCGAGTGTTGTAGCTGCTCGAATATAAAGGTCAGATCAAGCTATGTACTCAGATAGAACCAACCCACATACTGTTAAATCCACTAGACGAACGGGTTGAATACCAACCACCCAACACACCCGTCGCAATGGCCGGAATTCAGCTCAGGATGGGCCTCCTTGTGCTCCCATACTGTCAGCTGCTCGACGCGGCCGGGCCCGTCGACTACCTCAACATGCACCCGCAGGAGATGCTCGGGGCTTGACCCTGTTGCCGACGCGTGCGCCGAGTTCCTCAAGGTGCGCTTTGGCAGCCTCAAAGGCCTGCTCCTGCTCTGCACCGGAGCACGGCAATCGCGCATATAGGCCTCTTGGACGGATGCAAGGTCTGCACGAACAAGGTCATGATCAAGATGGTCCACGAAAGGGGTTGGTATGCGGCGACAGGCGTTGGATCCGCAATGTAGAGTTCGGTGGAGGTGCGGCAGGTCTTGGCCTTGCAGTCGAGTTTGCGAAGGCTATGGTCAACCCAGTGCGGGTGGCGTTCGCAAGGGAGGTTTTGGGGGTACAAGGGAAACCCTGCTCAACTGGACCCATTTGCGTACATATTGGACGGGTTGGGCTATAACTGAGGAGAAAGTTCGAGATTCCAAGAGGGGTTTACGCCTTTTGAAGGCATTTGGAAATGATATGAATGGGGAGTGTTCTGGTTGACGTCGAAGGCAAGTCGAAGGTAATTCGGAATTCTTTGTCAGCGAAGGGCAGACCGTTGATTACGACTATAAACTGACGGCCCTATTCGGTCGATATAGGAAGATAGAAATGTTTAAATTAAGTGGTCTACACAATAGTCCGTCACAGCTGTTGCACATTTGATTAATGCACTTCGTTCAGTGTTTGCTCACACAGAGCTTCCTTGGGACTCGTTCGCAGGTGTTTGGTGAGCGAATGCTATAGATCCCATATTCGCACTGGCAGCCGTATTGCTGGCGTCGACAGTGTTTCCGGCTTCGCGAAGATCAAGCAACAGCCTACAAGTTCAATGAGATTAGGACTGATTACAACGCGGTGGTCACGAGCAGCATTCACCTCGTGCATATTGCTGGTTGAAGCCCCATCTGTAGGCCGACAATCGAGTAGGTCGTGAGAGGAAAGGCGAGGGACCACATCGAGAGAAAGCTCAAAACCGTGATGCCTTGAGCGAGGTGTGAGTCTCAAATATTTCGTGGAAAGGAAGAGCCTACCAAGCAGAACTAGACCAAAAAGTGAGCTCAATCGTGCCAAATTTCGTGCCACTCACCAATATAATAAATCAGGCCTTCATGCAGAATATACGAGCATAGATCAGTCATCGCCTCTTTATCATGACAGAGAGTTTGTGCTTACGGTCCCGCAAGAGAATTCCAACAACTCTCTTTGACCACGATGAGGTGTACGGAGTATCTATAAATTACAGCTCTATGACAAGCTCTGCGTATTATAGCGGAGAAATTCTTACAAGATTGATAGGACTTCCGCACTGTAAGGGCAAAGGTTACTGCCAAAAGTGTTCAGCGAAGCCCGGCGTTTCAGGACACGGGACTGCTGCTTACGAGTCTCGAGAATCAAGAGCGGTACCCACGAAATTGTGACGATGTAGGCAAGCTCGTAATCGCACAAGGAGAGGCATCCTTTGATACCGAATAAATCCCCGATGGTCACTTCATTGGTGTTGAGTAACTCGCATAAGCGCGGTGACAGAGGCATTGAAATAGAATGCATACCCATTAAACAGCGCGGGACGAAGATTATGAAGGATATAAAAATTGTGAGCCCTACTAGAGCCACGAGCGAACTCAGAAAAATGAGGAGCGATCTCTTCTGATACAGCGCATGTGTGCAGATTATGAGGGTACCTAGCGGATTTATCAGTAAGGATATGACGGAAAGGGCTGCTGAACGTACACTGGATGAAGACCGCTTCTGCTAGGTCGAGAAGGAGCTTTACAAGAGTGTGGCTCTTGCAGCTGAACGAATAGCATCGCATTATCATCCATGGATAGGCGCCTGAAGAGCATATAAAATGACATACAACTAAGAACGAGGTCAAAGATGAGCGCATTTTTTATTACAGAGCAGAGTGATCACCTTTTCCGCGAATGAAGACACGAATAAATCGCCTTTAAAGCCGTGAGACCAGGTCCAATACGTGGTTAACTACTCCACATACCATAGATGCAGAAGATTGCCGCGGCTGGGGGTATGTAGCGGTTCTTTCTCTTCCTTCAGCATTCATCCGGAGAATTGCACAGTTATGAATACTCACTAGAAAGAAGAGAGTGGTTCCGAATGACTTCTTGGAGCGCCACATCGCTTCGACCTACGACGATGGCATTCGGTTAAAATCAGAACGCGGGACCAAGGCCTGAGGAACAAACCTCCTGACCCATCGTCAACGCCATGTCGTACAGCAAGACTACAGTGGACGCGACTGAAAAGGACCGCAGGGTACCGTCATTGACAGAAGTATCTCCCAGTTTATTGCAACGAACCTACAACATACTGCTCTGGAATAAATCGATCATGATCGCGAGTGGGGTAAGCGGAAGTTGCTCACCTTTTCAGTCGTTAATCCGCCAAACGCCTCGTCCAAGGTGTAGTCGAGGTCCATGTCGTGCGGGAGTGTGCTCGAGTAGAATGCTTCGGTGAAGATCCTGGATTGTTAGTCCTGCGGAAACGGGGAAGTGTGCAAGTGTACATCGTGCCATAAGGTTCTCACTGTTCCTTATAACGATTGTCACCATCAACCCGCACTGCCAAATTCCAGTCGTCCCTCGAAGCTTATTCTATCCTCTGATCCACCTCACTTGCGGACAACGATGCCAACGGACCTGGCCCGTCGATCATTGCAAGCTGACGATCATGATGATCGTGTCAATCCTGATCCTCGTATGGATTGGCGTGCTGTCCCGAGCGGGACGGTGGGCTCACCTGTGAGAATAAACGAGGAGTATTGCGGTTCGGACGGTCCAATTCCGAGATTCAGAATGACAGAGGCAGACAGTGATAGGCACCAGGAATGCACCTTCGACGACCATCGAATTTAAAATAATGCAGTCGGCTTCATCATCAGCGACAACTGATGACTGATATCCATC
>MPNV01002759.1:0-10630 GCA_013376435.1 Cyclocybe cylindracea
TATCAGAGTATAGATCACACAATTTACATATAGGTCACAAATTATTCTTGAGAATCTAGTAATGTTCAAGAAAATGCAACCTTTATTTAAAAACATGGAGTTTATTGTGACAACACATGATATGACATAAATCACATGAATGTGACGTAAATCACAAGACATCACACATAATGACTGGGTCATTATAATCTTAAGAATATTAGGCCTTCATCACGAGAAGTTAGAAGACGAGAACACGATCGTGGATCGTGACGATGGCTTACCTTTAGTTAGCACCCACTAGCACCCTGCCGCTCAGCCCACTAACGACGGAAATGTCACACTGAAGCGGACCACCGAAACAGAGCGATACTTCAAAGCCAGACGATACAAGGTACCACTACTCGCACTCATCGTCATCCTCTGCCTCCAGGGCTCTTTTCTTTCTAGCCCTCTGCTCCTCGATTTCTTCCCTCTTGTTAGAGCAGTCTATGATCATTTCCAACGTATCCTCGATGCGCTGGAGTTGCTTTCCGTAGTAGTTGCTTCGCTCTTCTCCACTCTTGACCACATCCGTCAATGCCCTGATGTTGTTCCTCATGTTTGCGAGTTCTTCCGAGATGCCGGGGATTCCATCCGCAAGCTCCTCCGTGTGATCGACGCGTCCCTTTACTTTCACGATATGGCGCATGATGTTCGTGAGGTCGGTCGCTGCGCTGATCTGAGTGTTGACGGAGCTGGCGAGAGCCCACCTAATGGCCTTCAAGTGCTCCTTCACAGATGCCGGGACGTCGATGTCCTCTTCAGGGTCTTCAAACCCTGCCAAAAACGGTTTCGGGAGCAGGCAAAGCTCAAGGGCGCATACACGCACCTAGATGATACGACGAACGCTCAAGATGTGCCGCGCTCTCTAAAACAAGCGAGTATATGGAGGCTACCTGTCAGAAAAAAAACTAAATATATGCGCACCAGCGAGCCCTACAAAAAGGTCAGAGGCTGAAATTGCATGCGGAAAGAGACCGCACCTTGCTCGGACGCCTCTCTGGCCGTACCCTTCCTGGCCACCCTCGCATGACCTCCGACGTCGTCAGCTTTTTTCCCCTTTGCGACCGATGCGTTTGACGGCTTCTCTGCAGGCCGGGTGAGCAACTGTAGGCACACTCGTCGGGAAACCACGTACTCCTCTTGTTGGCGGGGGTGGCGACGTCTGCATGGTTGATGAGCAGGGGCACCGGCGGCGCATATATGCGCACCTTGTACGACAGGTCTCTTCCCGGCATCCGTGCCATCGCCTGGGCGGCGCAAAATGAGAACGGAAAGAGACAAGGAAGAATATATGCGCACTTTGTTTCTTGCCATGCTTGCTTTTCGCCTGGGCGCTCTTCTGGCTAGACGAGGCTGCATCCCTTTCTGGAAGGGGGTCAGGACAAGGGAACAGGGCTCAGAACGTGCGCTTGCCAACCCTGTCGCCGCTTTCTATCCAGAAAGTCCTGGATACCTTTCTCCATTTCATCCATTTCCTGCTCGGCGGCGAGGATGTCGTCTGACGTGGGCATAGTGGTGGTACAGAGTCAAGAGGCGATCGGCATTGTGCTATCTAATCCGAGTGTACAAATTGACTTTTTATCTCCGAAAGGAGCGAAACGGCGCGCTCCACGTTCTGCTCCATGGCCTCCATCGACTTTCGGAGCCCCCTAACCTCCTCCTCGAGCGCTACGATCTTGTGCTCAAGCCGTTCGTCGTCCTCGGCGAGCGCGCATTTTTGCTTGACCTCCTTGCAGTTGAAGCACGCGTGTGAGCGAACGCGCTCCGTCTTGCTCAACCGCGCCGATATGACAGCGAGGTCCCAGCTGCAGGCGAGCCCCTTGTCGTTGCATCGGACGCACCGCGGATATAAATCGCCCGCCTCCACCCTAACCACTGCTCCTTTCTCTCCGTCATCAGGGCCCTGATCGACGCCGGTGGGTGTCTTGGGCGGTCCTTTGAGCTGCCGGCGCCGGCCTGAAGGGCATGTGTAGATGAGCGGTACGGGGTGGCATCGACCACGTACCTTGGTTGTGAGCGCGCTCCGCGTCCATGCGCCCAGCGGGTTCTGTAAGAGGCGCACCGGTGATCGCGGGCTCCTCTACACCCGCTTTCCGTCTCTTGGGCACTGCGATGCGTGAACAAGGGGCCGGGGAAAAGGGCATATGGCAGCACTCACCGGACAGTGTTTTGGGCGGCGTTGCCTCCCACTCGATGTCGTCCTCTCCTTCCTTGCGCTTCCTGATACCTGGAGGACGTGAGTAGGGGCGAGGACAGGCGCATATATGCATACTTTTCTGCGGCGACCGCTTGCTAGAGGCTAGAGGACGTGAGTAGAGAAAGACAAAGAGGCGCACGCATATACATTCCATGGCCTCGGAATCAGGCGCGTCGGGCTGCGCATCGGCGTGCGGGATTTGCTTGCTGCCACTTTTTTCTGGGCCACCTTGTATCGCCTTTTCATTTCCTGGAGCTCGGGATCGTCCTCGTACTTTGCGAACAGCGCTCTATAGTCGGGCTCGGGAGAAGACATGGCGGTCGGAGGCAAGGGGCGCTCTTGCCTTTCTTTGGGGGGATGACGTCTGGTCTGGGGCGATCTTATCTTGTCACACAGCGTCACAGAAGAGAATAAACAATCGGGTTGAGACGGGAAATACAACCGAATGTAGCTACGGATTGCGTAAACACCCACTCCGTCGGACCCGCCTACCAACACTGGGACAGTCGAAGCGCCAACGGGAATATACTCATCGCCGTCGGTCGGTCGAAGGGAGCCACTTGGGGCGCTCGGGCCTTGAGCAGGTCGGTCCTTGAAATCAACCATCGGGGATACACCCATCGACGGCGAGCGGGCGGTCAGGCCGGGGTGCGTCGATCGACGGAGAGCGATGGGTTGGAAGGCGAAGCGCTGCTGAGGTATACCCATCGGCAGCTAGTCCAAGTCAACCATCGGGGACAAGCCCATCGATGGCGAGCGAACGGCGGAGGCGGGCGAGGATTGAAGTAAAGCACATAGGGTCCAGGGCGGGAATGCGTCGATCGACGGAGAGCGAAGGCTGGAAGGCGAAGCGCTGCTGGGGTATACCCGTCGGCAGCCGGCGGGTCGAGTCCTTGAAGTCAGCCATCGGGGACAAGCCCGTCGATGGCGAGCGGTAAGCCGTCGAGGATTGAAGCAAAGCACATCGGGCCCAGGGTGAGTATACGTCGATAGACGGAGTGCAAAGGCTGGAAAGCGAAGCGCTGCTGAGGGTATACCCATCGGCAGCCGGCGGGGTCGATTCCTTGAAGTCAGCTATCGGGACAAGCCCATCGACAGCGAGCGAACGGCGGAGGCGGGCGAGGATTGAAGTAAGCACATCGGGCCGGGGTACACCCATCGAGGGTTGGGTTGAAGCAAAGCATATCGGGCCTAGGGTGATCGGGTACGCCTATCGACGGAGAGCAAAGGCTGGAAGGCGAAGCGCTGCTGAGGGTATACCCGTCAGTAGCCGGCGGGGTCGAGTCCTTGAAGTCAACCATCGGGGACAAGCCCGTCGATGGCGAGCGAACAGCGGAGGCGGGGTAGGATTGAAGCACATAAGGTCCAGGGTGGGGATACGTTGATCGACGGAGAGCGAAGGTTGGAAGGCGAAGCGTTGCTGGGGTATACCCATCAGCAGCCGGCGGGGTCGAGTCCTTGAAGTCAACCATCGGGGACAAGCCCATCGATGGCGAGCGAACGATAAGCCGTCGAGGTTAGACTGGTGGTGGTCGTCGTCGTCGTCGACGATGGCCATCGGCGATAGGCCCATCGAGCGGTGGGCTGGCGGGGTAAACCCATCGCCAACCGTGTCGTCCACGGTAGTCGTCGAAGCCAGCCGTCGGGGACAAACCCATCGACGACAGCACTGGTGGGGAGGGGGTGGTGGGGAGGAAAGACAAGAGAGATCGGAGCCCGAACGCCTTTATATATGTTATGTTATCGGAGTCCGAACCATGTTGCACGAGGCTCGGCTTACGCCGGTTCTCGACATTTCAAAACGGTCTGACTTACATAGACTTGGAAGCAGACGATCTGTAGCGTAATCACCGACCGGGAGTTTGTGTTAGAAGAAGAGATGCACTTACACGCGTGAAATACAAGCGAGCGCGCTCCGGAACGTTGAGCACAAGAACGAGAATCTGCAAAGTAATTCGATCAACGAATCGCGGAGAACTGTATATACAAACGAATGGCGGAGGTTACAAACGCATCGAGAAACGTATCTACAAGTACACTAGATGGAGCAAAAAAACATATCCTAAGAGAACGTAAGGACCGAGAACAACGAAGACGCGAGAAACTTACCGGCTAAAGGTCGCTAGACCTGTGGATGGCATGGGCCTCGCCATGCTGGCGCCAGGGAGAGCCAGGTGTGTCGTCGCGGCGGTCTCGAATGGTCGCCTTGGGTGCGTTCGGGTCTCCGAGGGGGAAGATGTGAATCCCGCAGGCGTAATGGCCGTTGGGATAGAAGATGCGCCCGGTCCAGTGGTCGGGGAAGCCGTTTTTGTGTAGGCCCGAGCTAGACGAGGTCAAACGCGGACGAAGACGGGGCTGAACGACCTACCTGATGTACAGCGACCCGTCGAGGATGTACTGATCTACGCCCTGCGCCAGCCTCTCTTCGTTCTCGGGAAACGGCCCTCCGTACTTTTCGAAAATCTCCTGGATGACTTGGGCGAGGGCGTTTTCGGCGGCGGCACGCATGGCGGCGCGTTCGGCGATCGAGGCAGGCATGTAGTAGGTGTTGAGGCAGCGAAAGCGTACCATGGCTGTACGAAAGGAAAGAAAGAGGAAAAGAAATCGCAAGGAGACTCACCTGCGACGGCGATGCAACTTGAGACGGTCTGAAGAACGGTGCTGAAAGCTACGAGGGAAAGAAGAGCTCGCAAGAGACTCACCTGTGACGGTCGGAAGAATCGAAACGGCGCTGAAAGTAACGAAGGAAAGAAGAGCTCACATGCGACGGCGATGCAACTTGCGACGGTCTGAAGAACGGCGCTGAATGCTACGAAGGAAAGAAGGGCTCGCAAGAGAACGACGGCGGGGTTGGCGCCGCGCCGAGAAAGGAAAGTATGCGCCACACCTCTTAAGCGATCAGACACAGCCACTGGACTCTGCTTGCATTGCGACAAAAAAAAAAATACGCTACAGACGGTCTCTATGTACGTCAAGGAAACGGACGCAATGCGCGTCGTACGCAAGGTCGAGGGCGTTGCCGCCGTTATCCGCTGCCTTTTTCCAACTTTTAGCAGAGCGAGGCCCTTGACCGTCGACGACGTTGGCCTCGAATCGTCGAAACGAGCGCTCGTCGAGGCTGGTCCATCGGCTGATGTAGGCGTCTCTTCGGTGGTGATGGTCCTTTTGAGTCGGGTACCAGGAGACCCGGGTCTGATCTGTATAGGGTAAGAAAGAGGCAGGAGGAGGAGCAAAGGACCGCACCGTCTATGAGCTGAGCGCAGTACATGCCGCAGATGACCCCCTCGACGTTGGGCGTGAGCTTGTCGTCGTAAAACGCACCGTCAGGCCCGCAATCCACTCGGACGCCGTACCATGCCGCGTACTCTGTAGGACCCGCGTTGATTTCCCTCAGCCTCGCCTTGAATTTGCCCGGGTCTCTACGCCACAGGCGGGCCACGATGCCCCCGCTTCGGCCTGCGACTCTACCCATGGCAGAATCAAGCAAGAGCTCGCGCCGCTGCTCGTACTGATGGAAATGCGTGAGGGTGTACCTATTGTCGGCCTCCGCCATCGGGATCGTGGTGATCTTGTCGCTGAGAGAGAGCGGTCGGGACGTGTCGATGCCATAGCACGGCCGGAGGGTGAAAAAGGGCACGCCGTGCGTGGCAAATTTTTCCACCAGGGTATCTCGGGAGCCGAGCCACCGCCCTCGCAGCGCCAGCACAACGTGGGTAGCCTTTTTGACGGCGACCACCCACTCCACATCGTCCTCTGCCGAGAAACGAAAGAAATAGAGAGGGCATATGGTGAGAGTGACGTCGTAGATGTAGGCATGCACCGTACGTATTCTGGCAGCTCGAGGTCCGTCGAGGAGAGAGCCGGGGTCCGATACGAGGTCGAGCAGGCCGTCGACGGGCTCGCCTTGCTCTAGGGCATGCACCGTGTCGCGCATCTGCAAGTCGTAGTCAAGGCTGGCGGCATCCGGCACGGCAAAGCCCAGCGGCCTGCCCCATCGAATGCGATCTATCCGATGGCGAAGGATCGGTGGAGAAGGGAAAAGAAAACCAAAGAAACGCAGGGCGTACTCTTTGGGATCGATGGGCGGCGGGCCGACGGGGGTGACGACGGAGGCCTCGGCGCTCTCCTTGCGATCTTCTGCTAGTCGGTAGCTCTGCGGCTCTGGCCGGTCGCCCGGTTCGATGTCGACGTCGGCCGGCGTAGGCTCCTCCTCATCCAGCTCGAGAGGACACAGGTCCCACTCGTCAAAGAGGGGGTCGTAGTAGCGCCGTTCGGGCGGGCATGCATCCCAGTAGAAGCCAACGTCGGCGCCATCGACGAGCGTTCGAATGCGGTGGGTGTCGTGGAGCGGCGTCACGAGCCACACGAACACCTGGCTGCCGCCGATCCCGTCGCGATGGGCGGCCATGACCCGCTCCGCCTGCTCCTCCGCCGCCATCTCCATGTCGCGGACGTACTCGAGCTCCCGGAAAAACTCTTCCATCGTCTGCCCTTGCTGCTGTCGGGTGCCGGGAAGAGGGTTAGGCGTCGGCGACATGGGGCTCTCGAGAACGTCGTTGGGGTGGGGCTGGTGGTGCGGGTATTCATCCTCATCTTCGGTAACCATGAAATCGTTGGGGTGATCACCCCCGAAAAAAGGGAGCTGGGGATAGCGGACGGCGGGGAGAATCTCGCCCCAAACGCTGAAGGACCGGACCCCGCTCCTCTTCGTCTCGGCCTCCAATCTCTGCAAAAAAAAGGCCTCGTCAATGGGCGGATGCAGGCGAAGACGGGCGTCGATGTGGGCCTGGTCGTGGACCCGCACGAGGTCGTAATCGCCGTTGGCATTGCGCTGCAAGTCGGCCAGGGCCAGGTGCACGGGCATGGGGTCCTCTGCGTAGAGCTTCGCGTGCCTCGGGTTCAAAATGTGGTCCGGATGGACTAGGTACCCAGCCCGCTCCGAACAGTCCGGCGTCCCGCGCAGCGCCACGGACATGTCCAAATCCTTGAGCCAGCTGTCGTCGTCGAAGAGGTGGGGCCGGGCCCTCTTCACCTTGTCGATCCAGGTGTCGAGCACGGTCGAGCCGGACATCCTGACCGCGTGTGCAAGCTCCGCCGTCATGTAGAGAAACAGCTTCTGTGCAAACATAACCGAGTCCAATGCGCGCTTTCGGGTGGGCTTGGCCTGATAAAACTTGGTGTCCGAAGGGCGAGGAACAGGCACGGCGTCGAGCGGGAGAAGGGGGTTGTAGAGGATACGGATGATGCCCGAGACGGCGCCCTCCACCCGCAGCCAACGTCCAGCGAGCCGAGGGTCGAACAGGTACCTTCCGTCCGTCGTTTGAGAGATGCTCTCCGAGAGCGTGGCTCGGGAGCCGCTGAACCTGCCCCAGATGGGCCCCACAAAGGGGTCAAACTTGGGCACGTACCCGAGCCACGGCTGGTAGAGGTAGGTCCACTGGGCCCGACGCGACTCTGCGACCGTAAAGTAGTCCGCCAGGCCCTTGTGCTCCGGGTGGTCGTTTCTCGGCGGAAGCCGTTGGGGTAGGCTACCATGGCTGAGCGCCCAAAAGGCGACGGAGCGCCACTCGTCGAGCTTTCCAACACATATACTCACGCTCTCAAGCCGGCTCATGATGGTGGTTCAGAAGAAAGAAGCAACGTGGCTAGTATTTCACACGACCCTATTTTTAGCCAACGCAACCCCCTTCCTCCTCTGCGTATCGGCCTCCGTCATCCGGTAGTTGGCCAGCTGCTCACACAACCCTTCGACCGTCGGCCCTTCCTCGTTCCATCTGCTCCCCCCCAAAAAAGAGGAACTCGCACGCACGCCGCTTGAAGGTGTAGATCCCGTCCTCGAGCCTGGGCGAAAGCGTACGGGTGTCGTAGCACAAGGCCTTTTGGATAAGCATCGCAAATTCGACGGCCCACTGCTCATCCGTTAGCAGCGTGTGGGGCTTGTCGGGCTTGAAATCAGAGGCAGCACTGGCAGGAACATCGCCTTGCGAAAGGACTTAGGCCCCTCCACTCGGGAAAGATGGATGGGACGGACCTGTACGTTGGTGGGTTCGGAGAAGGGCTTCGACGCCGGGGTGCGTCATGTCCTGTTCTCGGGCCGCGATGTAAGTCTGAATGGCGCAGTGGGCGCTTCTAGGGGCGAAGACGGGGTCGGAATAGTTCGAGTGGGCGTATGCCCATGGCGAGAGGACCATGCTTCCGAGGGCCAAGAGACATTTGAGGCTGAAGGCTAGAAAAAGGCTGCGTCGGGTTGCGTCGACACTTGGGAGCGAGCGGCACTTACGGCGCGGCTGCATGAAGGGCAGATGGGCCATGAGACGGACCAGGGTGTAGTACGCGTATCCGTTGGGGCTCTTGTGTTGCATCGAATACGTCGCGTTATAGCGCCGAGCGAGCTCCGTCAAGTGAAGGCAACGGAGGTTGTAAAAGTAGCTACCCGCGGCTACCGTTGCAACGGGCGCGAAGCACTCGTATGAGACGCTGGGTGGGATCAGGCTGTCGAATTCATTAAAACTGGAACGCAAGAGAGAGAGCGTGCCCACATTGCGTCCCCTGGGTGGACAAGGACGAAGGCGAGGCCAGCCTGCTTCGAGTACGCTTTGTACCGCGACCCCCATTTCTCTCGTGGCCCAGGGTCCTGATTGTCCATGGACTTGAGGATATTCTCTCGGCTTGCTCCTCCCGCAACCCGGTCGCTGTCGTTGACGATAAACACAAGGGCGCCAGAGAGCACCTTGATGTATACTGCCTGCCCCTCTGGCGAACGTGCGGCGTACTGGTGGTACATGGGATGGAAGAGCTGCACCCAGGCGCGCTGCTCGTCGACCTGGAAGGGGCGCTCCTTTCTGTCCCTGTACGGGGACGACGAAGCCCACCCAACAGTGTAGCCGTCATCGAGATGGCGCAGATAGCCGTCGAGGACGTTGACATGCGGCAACTGGTGGCCCAGGACGGCCTGTATCCTGGTTCGATCTTCGAGGTTCCCGATAAACCGTTGCAGCGTTATCGAGGTGGGGTACCCCACGGCCAGATCTAACGGAGCGGCGTCAACCAGCGCACGGCCTATAGGACAAACGCAAACCATAGGCCACAACCTCCGCGTTTTCGGGGATGTGGAGGTCCGCCAATAGGCTCTCGCACGACATGCAGACGTTCGCATAGGGCCCGCCGGAAACAACGACGACGGCACACCTGGCGAGGCTACCCTCGACCTGCTCTGCGATCCATCCGTCGCTATAGTCGTGCTCAACAACATCCAAACCGCCGAGTTTCTTGCCCAAGCCTTTGGCGGCGTCGGCAATGCGCGTCGCATGCTGGAAAGAGAAAATCAGTCGAGTATATGCGCATTAGACAGGGCACAAACAAAGTCTACAGCGCTTTCCCTGTCAGAGGGCGGCGTGTACGGCAACGGGGTCCGCATTCTGTTGGCCTTCCAGACCACCATGGGGGTTCGTTGGTCGAGCTTTTCCCCCTGGTACCCAAAGTCGATGTCGATGCCTTCGGCGGCAAGCAGCGCTTTATCGTCGAAAACGTGATCGGAATACGCATCCGCGTACTCGTCCTCCACATCGTCAACGGCCATGAGATCCTCCTCAACCGCTGGCGTTGGCACCACTTTTGGCTGCCTCTTGCCCGCAAAAAAGTCCCACAAGGAATTAAAGGGTTTTCTGGGCCAAGGACGTGAGTACAGGACCGGAAAAGAGGAGCGGCCACGTACGTATCGTCGGGCATGGTGGTGGTTGAAGGAAAAGGGCTTCGGACTTCCTTTTCGAGCAGCGCATACAGCTATGGAGTTCAGACCCCGACGCCTTTGGATGAAAAAGGAGATTTTATTGCGAGCGAAGCGAGCATCCATCGGCTATAGGGGCTGGAGGCCCGGACAAACAAATACAAATTCTACGCGAGATCAATTTGGCCCCGGCCTACTCGGATTTGCTCGTACGCCTCAGAACGTCCCTATTTGCTTATTGTTAAGGTAGAAATAGAACGAGACTCCTGAAATCGATACATTTATCCAAAAAAAATCATGTTTTTTGAGCCCGTTGTCGAGATTTGGCACATAGCATCCCCAATGGCCGTCTTTCGTGCACTGTTCTCATGCAAAATCTTAAGGATTCACATCGGATGGGGTCAGAAAAGACAGGATTGTCAGCGGGAAGCACCTCTGTTGACTTTTTCGGAGTCAAGTTGTCTGATGGAATAATGATTGTCAATCAGTGTTGGGCATTGAGCAGCTGTGTGGAATGGTGGATTTGTACCAACTTCAGCATTGTCTCGACAGTTGTGGATGTATATATTGATGTCCTATATACAACGGATAGTATTATACGAGGAATTGAGGGCTACAGCTGACCTGAAGAAACTCTGTGTGCGCAGCGAGCCTTCCCCCGCTGTCCAGCGGATACTTAATAT
>MPNV01002759.1:10644-24512 GCA_013376435.1 Cyclocybe cylindracea
CTTGGCCGTACTTCGTCTCACCTTGGGCGATATCAGGACAACGGCGCGCGACCAATTCCAATGTTATACATCTTCGATTGCCCTGACTCCTGGACGCGGATGACACAGCACCAGAGCTGCGGTCTCAATCAAGTAAGGCGTGGTTTGCGGCCTGCGCCAGGACCGCGTTTTTTCTGAAGACCAAGCACTTGACATGTCTGCGCTCAGAGGCCGGCTCGACGACGGCGGCACGCTTGGATGCGGAATGCACGGGGAATGCTCGGACCGCCAGTCCATCCCCCTTGACGTTCAAAAGTGAGCTCCGTGGCTGCTCTTCCCCACGCTAATCGACACACGTTATATGTTGCGCATCACGACGCAGACGTGCCTTTGCACGAGTGAACTGCAGGTGCGTCGGGGGATAACCGTGGTGGGTCGTTTGTATAGCGACTCATTCGCGACATGCCCACGGGACAGATTGAGCTAGAACGTTACGGTTGCTCGCTACCAGAGTGGCCGTCCTGCTCCACAACTAATGCAACCGAAGGACGCGCCATGTCCGTGGGTCTCTACGGCCCCCAGAAGTCCAACCGCTTCGGGGTCGTCACAGGCGGTGGCCGGGCACATCATGTGGATCGATCGTACAAGGCCGCCTGGCTTGTGCTCATGGTCTCTCGCATCCAGCGCCGGGGGTCTTTCACGAGGGTTGTATCGCCGTGCCGTCAGTACACCCAAGGCGGGCCATTTTTTACAGTACGACGCGGCCACCTTTACAGAAATCCGCGCGCGCTCAGCCGCCAGGACCACGTTTTGACCAACAATCGCACGACAGCATCGCGCTTTACGCTAGAAATGATGGTCGTCGCGCTATAATCGAGTCGAGGACAGAGGTATCTAAAGAAAAGTCTAACACAGCTTGCTAAGGATTACAGAGTTTTCGAAGAAAGTCGCTATGCAGCGCTTTGTGTTGGTTCTTGCCAACCAGCGACCTACACCACCGCGCCAAGCTGAGCCCGGACCTGTTGTCTGTCCAATCGAAGACAGGAAGGCTAGAAAAAGTCTCGAGAAGGCAATATGGGCGAATAAGTCTGGCACGTGAAAGGTTTGGCGAGGATGAATGGTTGAGTGTTGCAGTGCCCGGCAGGATCTTCAACGAAGAAGTTGCCAGGTCATGGCTCGTTGCGCAACAGGCGGAGGCAGAGCAGAGCAACGAAACGAAGGCAAAGGCGAAAGCGAAGGCAAGCGAAGCGCAAGGCGAAGGAGCAAGGAAGGCGAAGCGAACGGCGACACGACGCGACGACACGACGAGGAGGGAGGAGGAGGGGAGGAACCCTACGGATTTTATTTGATGAGGGCGGGGGAGCACCCGGCGAGGTTTTGATATCTCTCCCTCGTTAGCGAGCTGGCCGACGTGTAGCTTTTCCTAGCGAAATAAAATCTTCCTTTTTCATTCCAACGGGTCGGGGTCTGAACTCATGCTGTATGCGCTCGCTGGAAATGGAAGTCCGAAGCCGCTTTTCCTTCCAAACCGCCCCATGCCGACGATACTACGTGGCCCCTCTTTTCCGGTCCGTGATTTTCCACCACGTCCTTGCCAGAAAACCCTTAAATTCCTCTGTGGGACTTTTTCTTGCGGGCAAGAGGCAGGCACAAAGTGGTGCAGCACAGCGGTTGAGGGATCTCAATTGCGTGACGATGTGGAGGAACGAGTACGCGATGCTATTCGATCACGTTATTTCGACTATACAGCGCTGCTTGCCGCCGAATGGCATCCGACATCGACTTTGGGTACCACGGGGAAAAGCTCGACCACCCGAACCCCCATGGTGTGCTGGAAGGCAACAGAAGCGGACCTCGCGTTCTACACGCGCCACTCTGACAGGGACGCGCTGTAGACTTTGTTTGGCCACTGTCATAATGCGGCATATACTGATGATTTTCTCTTTCCAGCATGCACGCGCATGCGACGCGCTAAAGCTGGGCAATACTAAACATCGCGCCCGTTTTGGATGTTGTTGAGCACGAGGGCTAATGCGAGCAGGATGGATCGCAGAGGGAGGTCGAGGGAAGCCTGCAGGTGTGCGCGTCGGGTTGTATTCCGGGCGGCCTATTAGCGAAACGTCTGCCGCGACTGCTCCGCTGTCGTGGAGCGAGGGAGGAGCTCGCGCACAATCGCTAAACACAGACGGTAAACCCGACGGACATGCGCTCCAGCGGTAGCAAGGATTGAGGAAGGGCGAAACTAGAGAATACGATGCTCACGGCACGACATGCAGACGTCTATCGTTATCTCACTCATATGCCGCGAGCGCGGCTCCACAACACCCGAACAAACCATACGACAGCACGGCACACCGACAGCCCACCTGTGGCGAGACGCTCACCACGTCCGAGCCGATGCCTAACACCCGGTCGAGTCATATCGTAAGCGTCGCGCGACTATAGCACCACGACCTCGACTTTGAACGTCAAGGGGCGTAGCACAGCAATCCGAGTCAGCATCAAATCCCTACTCGCATCCGAAGCGGTGCAAGCCGTTCTTCTGATTGTCCATGATGGCAATGCGAGCGCTTAAATAGCGCGCGCCGCCAGTCAGGAGCAACCACCTTACTTGATGAGACTCGGTCGGCGCCGTTCACTCCAGCAGTTGGAGAAGGCAAAGATACATATCAGATCCGATTGGATGTATCGCCGTTGTCGAAAACCTCCAGAGAGCGCGAAACTCATTCCAGAGGACCATGAGGACTCACAATGCGTAAGAATAACAATAGATTCTATCAAGCAGCCCGTTTTCGCCGCGCTGTCTAGATCGAAGTGGCGGCGTTACGGCAACCGGGGTCTCGCATAACTGGAAATATAGACACATACCAAAGACAACCATAAGCGGACGACTGGACCATGCACGCAATGAGGCTGGCGCGCGAGAGAGGAGAGCGAGCGCGCGATGTCCGTTGGTTCCGCGAGCATTTTCCCCCTTGCGCGTAACCCCAAAATCGAGTCGGCACGTGCCTCTGATTCTGACCAGATTCGCGAGCAAGGGGCAGTCGCTTTATCGTCAGGAACCCGTGCGATCTGACAGTATTCAGCACAGTACACGCCGTCGCGGAGCTTACAGAATCTGTTGCGCACAGATCCACATAAGTCACACAGGCCATGAGATGCCTCGCTCAACCGCTGGCGTTGGCACCGACTTTTGCTGCCTCTTGCCCGCCAAAAAAGTCCACAAGGATTAAAGGGTTTTCTGGGCCAAGGACGTGAGTACAGGACCGGAAAAGAGGAGCGGCCACGTACGTATCGTCGGGCATGGTGGCGGTTGAAGGAAAAGGGCTTCGGACTTCCTTTTCCAGCAGCGCATACAGCTATGGAGTTCAGACCCCGACGCCTTTGGATGAAAAAGGAGATTTTATTTCGCTAGGGAAAGCTACACGTCGGCCAGCTCGCTAACGAGGGGAGAGATATCAACAACCTCGCCGGGGTGCTCCCACCGCCCATCATCAAATAAATAATCCGGTAGGGTCTCCTCCTCCTCCTCCTCCTCCTCGTCGTCGTCGTCGTCGTCGCCGTTCGCCTTCGCCTTCGCCTTCGCCTTTGCCTTCGCCTTCGCCTTCGCTTTCGCCTTTGCCTTCGCTTTCGCTTTTGCCTCTGCCTCTGCCTCCGCCTGCTTGTCGCCAACGAGCATGACCCTGGGCAACTTGCCTCGTGAAGTATCCTGCCGCAGCTGCAACACCTCAACGATCATCCTCGCCAAACCTTTCACGGCCAGACGAGTCGCCCATATGCCCTTCTCCGAGACCTTTCTAGCCTTCCTGTCTTCGATGGACAACAACAGGTCCGGGCTCAGCTTGGCGGCGGTGGTGTAGTCGCTGGGTTGCAGAACCATACGACAAAGCGCTGCAAGCGACTTTCTTCGAAACTCTGTAACCCGTTAGCAAGCTGTAGTGTAGATTTTCTTTAGATTACCTCTGTCCTCGACTCGATATAGCGCGACGACCATCATTTCTAGCGTAAAGCGCGAGCTGTCGTGCGATTGGTTGGTCAAGAAACCGTTGGTCCTGCGGCTGAGCGCGCGCGCGATTTCTGTAAGGTGGGCCGCGTCGTAGCTGTAAAAATGGCCGCCTTGGGTGACTGACGGCACGGGCGTATACACCTCGTGAAAGACCCCCGGCGGCTGGATGCTGAGAGACGATGAGCAAGCCCAGCGCGGCCTTGTACGATCGACTCACATGATGTCGCCCGGCCCCGCCGTGACGACGAAGCGGTTGGACTCTGGGCCGTAGAACCCACGGGACATGCGCTCCGTGTTGGCATAGTTGAGGACGGCACTCTGGTATCGAGCAAACGTCTTACATTTGTCCATGTCGCGATGCCTCACAAACACCCACAGCTTGTACCCCGACAGCACCTGCGTCCACGTGCCAAAGCCGTCTGCGTCGTGATGCGCAAACGTGTGGTACGTAGCGTGGTGGAAGAGCAGCCACGAGCTCGACTTTTGAACGTCAAGGGGGATGAGCTGGCGGTCCGAGCATTCCCCGTGCATTCGCATCCAAGCGGTGCCGCCGTCGTCGATGTGTCTAGATCCGTTCAGAAAAAACGCGGCCGCCGCAGGAGCAACCACTTACTTGATGAGACTCGGTCGGCTCCCGTCCAGAGTAGGGCAATCGAGTATACATTGGATGCGGCCGTTGTCCGAAACCCCAGAGACGAACTCATCCAGAGTCATACTCACATGCGGGTAAGAATAATTATTGACCCGTTTGGCGCTGTCTGGATCTGGATATGAGAAAGAAAAAAAAAAAAAAAGCGACGACTGACCATGCACGCAATGGAGCTGTCCCATGGAAAGGCACAGCTTTTCGGCGAGGTCTTTCGCGGTAAGGTCCACGCGTTCGTAGGCGCAGCCCTTCAAGATGACGGGGCGGCCGTGTGCCAGTTCGGAGCGGATGCGCTGGCCGAGCTCAAATTCGGAAGAAAAGTCGGATCGGTTGAGGTGCACGATCCAAGGGGTGGCAGTCGACGGTTTGGCCATCTTTGCGAGGTTCTTGACGTGATGGGCGAGCTGAGATTGGGGTGAGCGACACAACCGGCGGGGCATGCAGCCACGTACGTCTTTGAGGTGGTTACCTCGAGCGTCGTTGCCGTTGGGCAGCCAGGGCAACTTGGTCGTGGTGCCGTCTGCCCAGACCGCGGTTTCCGCCTCTTCGGGTAACGAGAACCGGGACGAGCTCCCCCCCGCATCCCAAAACCGTTCAAAAGACCGAAGATCAAGAGGGACCACAGGCAAAGGTCGGGCGATGTCCGGGACCAACGGCGTCACTCCATGACGCGGTACGGGGGCCGACGGAGGAGGCTGAGAGGGCCCCGCTGCTGCCATGACGCGCTTTCCAGGTGGTTCGGGACCCGACGGAACCGTCTTGCGTTTCTTGCTCGATGAGTGGTCCATGATGGGGAGTGCGCTCGTCGGTGGGTGTCAACAAGGTTGAGGAAACCAAAGCCATGACTCGGACAAATTCAAAAAGGTTTGATTACATAATAATTTGCACGCCTGCGACATAAACTTTACACACCTACATCGCGAGGCGCGAGGGGGAGGGGAAGGGGAGGGTATCGAAGCTGCTAGACAGCCCTTCCAACTACCACCACGATGCCGAAGATATACATTATTTGTTCTGACCCCGCCATCACCCTCCACACGGAGGTCGACGTAGAAGATATAAACAACCACGTGTGCCGTGAAGTGGAGCAGTGCCTGAAAAAAATCGTGGCGGCGGCTGGTCTCGATGCGTCACACAGGACAATAGGGCCCGATGCGGTTAGTATATTTACAGGTACGCCCGTCTTTCATGATCCTGTTTGCTCTAAACGACCATCTTCTTCAGACGGGTCCGGCCCTCGGCACTTCAGCGCTGCCACCTCCAGCCCCGTTTTCGCCGCAGAGGACGAAATATACGCACTGGTTCGCTTCCCACAGAGTTTTATCGTACAGCCCTTGGTCGATAAAACAAAAAAATTCAAAGACGAAACCGAGGCGGCGCAAAAGAAGCGCGACGACGAAGTCAAGAAGGAACGAGAGCAGAAGAAAGAGGCAAAGGACAGCCTGGCCGCATCAAAAGAGAAGGAGGAGCTTCTTACGAAGGAACTAGAGACGGAGAAGGCAGCGAGCGCGGCGATGGAACAGTCCCTCAGGGAGAGGATAGAGGGTATGGAGAAGAGGATGGAGGAGATGATGGCGCATATCGAGGGGACCAACAAGGCCATGCGGGCGGAGAAGGAGAGGACCGACAAGGCCATGCGGGCGGGGAAGGAGAGGACCGACAAGGCCATGCGGGCAGAGAAGGAGAGGGCCGAGAAGGCCATGCGGGCGGAGAAGGAGAGGGCCGAGAAGGCCAGGGCGGGGGATAGGAGGGCGGCTGAGGATAGGTTGAAGTCGGCTGAGGATAGGTTGAGGTCGGAGATGGAGAGGTTGAGGTCGGAGACGCATGTTCAGTCGAGCGAGATCGCCGTCCTCAAAGAGGTGATTCATACTTCCAACGGACTTGCACCCGTCTGACGTTTGGGTACAGACCGTCGTTCGCATTCAATTCCGAGCAGTCGTCGACGACATCCAAGGCGTTCTCGCTGGGATCGATGCATTACCCATGGGCGAGATACCTTCAATGGCGTGGAGAACTCGACTCGACCAAGAGTCGTCGAGAGCCGCCCGCGTCAGTTACGCCCGCAGCGTGCTCCAAAGGGACACGGCCCTGGCCCCCCTCAGCTCGTCCCAACACGCTCTGGAAATAATATGCGCCCACTCAAACAGGATCCGCTTGGATGGGAATGTGGCCGCCCATCCTTCGTTCAATTCTCTGGCCGAGTTCGATGCGCTGAGAGCCGCGGCGATGGAGGGCCTGCTCATTGACGCCGAGAGGGATGCCGTCTGTGATATCGTGTCTGCCCTCTCCAGACGACGCCTCGCGGTCCCCTAAATATACGTTTGTTGTCCAGTGAGCCGTCGAGCTGTTCATGTAAAATAAAAGATGATTTTTGCCAATTCAAATCCGGACTTGACTGAAACTCAACCAAGGGGCAAAGACAAGTGGCACTACCTGCACACCGCACAGGCAAACCTCTAGTACGTGGCCACAGGTCTTCATCGGTCGCAGACTCCTCATCACCAGACAGCGAGGCCCAACACCCAAGAACAGCGGACACTACGAGGGCGATGTGTTGGCCGCCGCCGTCCGATGCAAAAAAATGGGATTTACTGGGTAAACTACATCGCTTCGAGTACGGCAACCTGCAAAACGAGGCGGATGATGCTAGCAATGTTGAAGGCGACTAGGGCTGACATTAGACGGCGGGATATGGAACGAGAAACGGCCTCCTACTTCTCGCCCTTGTCTCCAGTGCAGGAGTGCACTGGCCGTCGGACCGGTTGAGACGATCGGCGACGGCAACAAGTTCGCGGAAGCATATACCGACCAGGCCGTCCACGTCTTTTATGCAGATCAGACGCGCACGGGGGACGTCGACCAGAGACTCACCGTAGCGAACGTAGGTGGGGCGGTGGATGGCGTATATGGATCGCTTCAAGCGGTCGACGTCTCTCGCGCATCGCGCTAACGCCTCTATATGAAAACATCAGACCGCTGTCCGAAAGCGGGAAGCGCTGCTTACGATTCATGTTTTGGAGCGGGGTGGGTTCGGACATGTTCTGTGAAGAAGGAAGGTCGAGTTTATAAACATCGACGGAGCCCAAGTTTGGGTATTTGGAAAAACGGATCCGCATAGACGCTTGTGCAGGGTCGTACAGATTACCAGAGCCCGATGCAAAGGCCCCGGTCTATTTTTATCACCAGCGGCGGCGCCGCCTTTGTCGGATTCCGTTGCGGGGCACCCGCCGTTGGCCTCACAGTGTCCGACCACGCTGCTCTCGCCTTGTACTGGCTGGGGCCGCGATGGGACAAGTCGGTACGATCTGCAATGTCAAGATTTACTTTTCTCCGTCAGCCGCGACAGTCGCTGCGACAATGCATAATCAAATTGGTTTTCATTTAATTACTTTGGGTTAGGGTTAGCGTGGGAACCTGCCTTGTATATAAACCCCCTGGGCCATCTCTTCCTCTCTCCACATCCTCGTTGATACCCACCGACGAGACCGTTCCAAACCCTACACCATGGAGTTTCGAAGCCAAGTCAGCGCATGGGAGCGGAGACTCGAGGACGGCGTCGCGAACGCGACTCTGAAAGACGTGGCGGAGGACGTTATGAAGGAGGCGGTGAGTATGCAACTGTACCCCATTCGCGTCGCCCATTCACGGACATGTTGAAGAGGGCGCTCATGAAGAGGAGCAAGAACATTCCAGATGTGCGGGCGGCCATAACGAGCGACAAGTCGTTCGTGTGGGACCTTGTAATGATGTGGCGTAGCAATGATCGCGACACAGCTGCTTTCATCTGCGAGGCGACCGCCCGGATCAGGAAACGGTCGCGTAAACCGACACCGACTGGAGAGAGGTCGCCATCGGAACCCGGTGCTGGTTCCCCTTTGCCGTCAAGGGGCGGGTCGCAGGCACCCACCGCAGTGAGGCCTCGTCCCACTTACGGCAGGAGAACCGTCAAAGGCGAGTGCTTTCATTCGCGTTGGCCTCGTATACTCATGAATGCAATAGGCATTTCGGAGGGTACCCCAGCCCCGACCATCCAACCGTTGGAGCCCGACGGGCCCACGGAGCCTCACCTTCCGTCGCAACCCGACACGGAACCCGCAGCACCAGAGCCTCCCATTTCGTCGCAGTCCGACGGGACCACGGAACCCGCATCGCCGCCTCACCCGCCATCGGAACCGGGTGCTGGTTCCCCTTCGCCGTCAAGGGGCGGGTCGCAGCAACCCATCCGCGGCAACATCGCAGTGAGGCCTCGTCCCACTTACGGCAGGAGAACCGTCAAAGGCGAGTGCTTTCGCTCGCGTTTTGGCTGCTACCATGGAACACTAGGATTGAGGTCCAGCCCCGACACCCACCTTGCAGCAACCCGCGCACGAGCACATTCCGTCGCAGCCCGACGGACCGGCCTCCGGCCCTGCCAACGAAGGTCCCCTTGAAACCGGCAACTACTACAAGTGGCCATGCAAGAGGTGCAAGGCGAGATCCCAAGTTTGCCGGGAAACGGTCAAGGCTGGCCCGACGTGCTCCTGGTGCAGGCGTATCAAGAAAGCATGCGTCTTTGACAGGAAGATGGAAGACAACGAGGTGATTACGCCACGCGAGCCTCTTCTGCCTGTAGATGCCAAAAGAAAGAAGACTAAGCGGGCCACGCCCAAGCCGTCCAGCCCGTCCGCAGAGAACGTCCCGGGCTACAGCCTTGATGCGCCCATTCAGATCGACACCGACAACGAGCATGCCGTCGGGACCAAAGGCAAGGGCAAAGCTCGCGCCCCGCCCGCAGCACAGGACGAAATAACCCCGGCACCCCTCCAGGTCGAGCCCACCGTCGACGAGCAAACGGCCGCCCTAAATCGCCGTTTAGAGACCGTCCTCGACGCGGCGGAGAAGGCCGTAGCGCTTGCGAGCGATGTCGCAGGCCGCCTCGGACGCCTCGAGACGCGACTGGGCCTCCTCGAAGACAACATGCGGGACATCCTGTACGCATTCGGTCAGGAGCCAGTGCCCGACCCGTCGCCTGCGGCAAGGCCTCTGCACGCGGAAGAGAGGCTTCACAGGAAGCCACTCAGGCCTGGCCGACCCCCCGCAATCAAGAAGAGCAACAAAGTGCTCGAGGTCGTGGACAGCGACGTTGAGGTCTCGGAGGTTCGCCCGGCGCCGACGGTTATCAGACTGCCCCCCGCTGCAACTTCAAAACCTGCTCCGAAACCCCGCAAGCCCGCTGCAACCACCTCCAACCCCGTCCCGACCACCTCCAACCGCGCCGCGCCGGTGAGATCAATCGACAACCCCTACGGGTGCGCGCTTATGACGCCCTGGAAGCCGCCAGCGAACGCCGCCGCGAATGAGCCCCCTCGAGCATCTTCTTCAACGACGGTGCATCCTGTAGAGATTGACGGGACGCACAAGCGAAAAGGATCGGAGGACTCGTCAAAGGACGCAAAGCGTAAGCGGTGCACTTGATTTCTACCTTGTCTTTACCGTACATATTTTTTGCAATGCCCATGCCAATTTTTTTTGCACGACATGCACAAAGTCCGGCGGTCACATGATTCCTATGTTGGCCTGGGCTAATCTTGCTCAGATCCATCATGGCATCCATCCGCGAATTCGACGCCTCAGACACCTCAGAGATACAGAACGTGATCAACTATTGCGAGAGCCGGTTTCGGACGGCGCTGGCTGCCATTGAGAAGCATGACCGACGCCTGCAACCGTGGATGCTGGAGGTCCTCAGACAGGAACTGGTGAGCTTTGCCCCGACGTGCCCCGTTGCGTTGACCTCTTCTTCTTTAGGGCGTCGCGCTCCAATGGATCGGGAGCGCCACTGCAACAGGGCGCCTTGTTGTCGTCCCGTTCATCATCCGCTCTCTCGCGAGCAGCATGTGCTTCCGGACTGGCGCCCCGCCCTTTGACTTTGGACTGCTGTTGGCCCTGGCGGACTCTGACGACCCCACTGGCTCCCATCCTTTCGCCTGGTGGGCCAACGACGAGAGGCCGGAAGCGAACGCGTTCATGACCAACGTGAACCTGCAGACTTGCCTGGACGCTTGGAACGCAGCACGCCCGAGACCGATCGTGGAGGAAGCCCGCAAGATGCACGCCCCGGCGGACACGGGATGCACGCAATGTCAGTACTACCGCGGCGCCCTACTGAAGGCAGTAGAAGGGTGCACCAACGTCATGCAGCAGGTGCAGGGCATGGAGGCCTCGAAAGGGGCGATAAGGGAGCCCCCTCTTCCCATCGAGTCCGCGGGGGCTGCCCCCCCGGAACCCGCCCCCAAAGCTACGCCTACCCCTTCGGACGCCAATCCGCATCGCACAATCACCGATGCCTTGGGCGGTGCGTAGAACGTCGGAGCCTTTACTCAGCTGACCTGATTTCGCAGAAGAAAGCGACGACGAAAGCATGAGGGATGCGACATCGGCGGAAAAGGCACTGCTGGACGGTGCTCATATAAGCACCCCCGGCAGCCAGCACGCCCGCCCCGCCCTCACATATGGGCAGGACCCAGTCGAACGAAGCACGGCGCTGGACAGCCTTTTCGACGTCTCCGATGAAGAAGAATCAGTCGAACGGAGCGCGGCGCTGGACGCCATGTTCGACGCCTCCTCCTCCGAAGAATCAGTCGAACGGAGCGCGGCGCTGGACACCATGTTCGACGCCTCCTCCTCCGAAGAAGAATCAGTCGAACGGAGCGCGGCGCTGGACGCCCTATTCGACTCTGAGGAAAACCCGTCGGACGGAGCGTAATTGTAAAAGAGGTCAACTATACTCTATCTATTGCGGTTGGGCCTGTTAGATTAGGATCAAAGGAGCAGAGACTGCTTGCCTCGGAACCAAGTAGTTGCAATTTGAAACAAAGAAATGTATCCGGTCCTGCACCTACTTCGACTGGCTCTGAGTGACTTTGAGGAAAAAGAATGCGGAGATTTCCAGCCCGATCAGATCTGACAGGCACAGCATCGCCCGAAGACCGATGCTTCTTTGCGAATCACAGCTGAAATAACATCGAATCTGATTCAGTGTTGGAATATAACATCGCCGTCCGAGTGTTCGCAGAAAACAAAATGCCAAAGGCGCCCACTGTCAGTAAAAGACACAGAGCAGTCGTCGTCTGCAAGCAGTGTCGCAAAGACAAGAAAAAGGTACGCCCTTCCCCAGCTCCGACGGTCACCGAGACTGACCCCGACAGTGCATCGGCGGCGTGCCTACCTGCAGCCGTTGCAAAATAGGGCGGAAGACGTGCGTACCCGTTCAGGCCACTGCCGGAGATGGAAAAACACAAGCAGAGTCTGCGTGTTTCGAGTGTCGGACCTCAAAAAGAAGTGTGCGTAATGTCTCATCATCGGCCCCTCGTCATTGACAAGAAAGAAAAAAAAGTGTACAGGGCCTGTTCCGACATGCGACGGATGTGCAGAGGGCAATATGACATGCATTAAACGAATCAACGGTGGATACACCGACCGAGACCTTACCCTCCCGCACATCCGTTGAATAAATACTTTTCACCGAGAGACTGTGTACAAGACCACAAGCATCCAATAGATGTCGTGCAAAGCAGATGCGACGGAGAGCGCGACTAGGAGGGTCAGTCGGCGCACGGTGCGGCAGGTGAGCGGACGTACTTTGAAGAATAGCCAGTATTTCCGGTTCGTGTACCAACGCGTCGTCGTGAACAAGGGCTTCGATAACGACGGCAGCGGCGAGTTCAAAGAGCTCGATAAAAGGGGCGATATCTGTAGGGAGTCAGAAGGGAAAAAAAACCAAGTGAGCGCGCACCTAGCTCGACACCAGTCAACTCCGTCACGGCGGCCAGGTCTCGTCTCCATCGAGGCAATTTCCTTCGAGCGTGTCAACGAGCTGCAAAAGTGAGCATTCAGTTCAGAGACGGAAAGAACGATCTACCCAGGACGAGCTGCGCACAGACGGCTCATTAAACATGGGCGATTGAGGGCGATCCATGACGATAAAAAATGCAGAACCATGCAGAGCTTTTATGGCCGTCGGCCTGGACAAACAAGCTTTTGATTCAGAACGTATCGATGTTGAGAGCTATACAAAAGTCCCTGATGAAGGCCAGATTCAACACGGACAGAGCGGATCCGGCATCATGGAAGGATCAAAGGACGACAACCAACCAGCAAATTGCTTCCGACGAAACAGAAGCGTCACGAATGAGGCATACGGCCTAGCCCCTGACCCAGTACGCCTTGGCCAGCCATTTGAAGACGTCCCCCCGGCAATTTTTGCCCACCGCCTTGGAATGGTTGCTGCGCTGTGTCTAGTACTCATAAGCATACCGCAAGAAGAGGAATCGAAATGCGCCACGTACACCCATCGGACAGCAGCAAGTGTAACAAATCGTGGATTGCGGGAAAGCGAAGTGCCTCAGGGGCTCCATGCCTCCAGCGCCGCACATGTCGGTGCGATGATGATCTGCAACGCCCTCGAGGTAGCAGCGGACGCATCGGGATTCCCAAAATCGGTGAAACTTTTCAACAGGCTCGCAGATCTGCTCCAAAAAGTCCCGCTGGCTCTGTTCGCGACTCTTTCGGTTCATCGCAACCGTAAAGCTGGCATGAGAGGTCGACGGCAGAGGCAGACGATGGTCGGCGCTACACGTTTGTCAGACGGTGCCCAGGCCTACAAGTAGCAACCCACCTTGCGACAGGAACGGGGTGGACATCCGGGAGCCTAAAGGACGTGTAACCCAGACGCCAGTCAAGAAGCTGGGACACTTACAGAGTGGAACTAGGGAGTGGTGAATGAGTGGCTCCGACGGCGGGTCCGACAATGGCAGGTCCGTCAGTGGCTCCGCCAATGGCTCCGACGGCGGCTCCGTCAATGGCTCCGTCAGTAGCTCCACCGGTGGCTGTGCTGGCGGCTCCGTTATCTCCGTTGGCGGCTCCGTTAGCACTTGTCATATACCTTGGCGTGGCGGGTCCGTTGGCGGCTCCGCTTGGACCGTTGGCGGCTGCGCTAGCAGGTCCGTTAGCAATGGCATACCTTGACGCGGCGGGTCCGCCGGCGGCTGCGCTTGGGTCGTTGACTTCCATGGCGACTTCGGTTCGCGGAATCTTTGCAGGGTGCTCCGTGTATGGGTCGCCCAGCGGCCGCTTGAGGGATACTGTCGGCGGGGTCGCCTGCTGTGCGACCGGTAGTGATGGAGCGGAGGCGGGCGAAAAACGACAATCCGCGAACTCTTAGATGCACAGCTTCGCACGGGGCGTACAGGTAGTGGC
>MPNV01001716.1:0-48054 GCA_013376435.1 Cyclocybe cylindracea
ACCCTGCAGCTGACCTTGTCCCCCTCGCAGTGGACGGCAGTGACGTGCGACGTGAGCACGTTGGCGTTGGCCTCCTCAAAGGAGCAGCCTGGCACAAAGCAGACCAGGTTTCCTGAGGGGTCTGACCTCACAGACACCCCCAGAAGTGCCCCCCCATCTTTCAAAAAGAGAGGGAGAGTGAGCACAAGTGCCAGGTCATCAGCCCAAACTGAAAACTCACCAGCCTCATGGAAGGCATGCAGCCAGTAGTGGCAGCTGCTGGTGTGCTTCTGCAGCCTCTTTGCAGGGTTGAGATCCTCAGAGAAGGAGAGGGAGCAGTGGAAGCAGGCAGAGGAGGAGGACATGGTTGGTGGTGGTGGTGGTGGTGGTGTTGGTTGAAGATCAAGAGCAGGAGGTGATGGCATCAGCCAGGGCCACAGCAGAGACATGCTGTGCAAAACACAGACACACAAACACACAGAGGGGGGTTTTTTTTTTGAAAAGGGAGAAGGAAAAGAACCCTAACTTCACACAGAGCAAGGCAAGAACCCTAACTTTCCTTCGTCGTTCGTCGACGTCGACCTGCCTCGTTGGCTGGCAGGCACACGTCCCACGAGGCGTGCTGCACGTGGCACGAAGGAGCTCGACAGCCTTGCCCGCTCCTGGCCCGTCTGGGCTCAGCAGAAGGGGACGGACCTGCTGAGCCTCAGACTTCCTCAATCGACTCGATCGGAGGGCAGGAATCCTCAATCGACTGGGGGTCTCTGCAGCACGTCGGACGCCGACGTGGACCTGGCAGAAGACGTCGAAACCGAAAACGGGTTTCGAGAGGCCAGGAACCTTTTTCAGTGAAACGTGTCAAAAACGTCCAGCCTGACGTGGACGTCAGACCGGAGAACGCCCCCTCCCGCTGGTACCGGGCGTCGATGGAGGAAGCCGAGGCCGGTTCAGGCCACGTCTTGGCCCCTCCCCACCTGCCTGGCCTGTCGGCCAGGCCCCCCTTGAGGGTTCCCCCTGGCGGCTGTCGATTGAGGCTCAATCGACGGACTAATACAGATAGACGATGCGCAACGTCGAGCGCTCCTGGCCTGCCCAATGACTGACGTGATGGTTTGTTAGCTCAGTACAGATGAAGGAGACTGAAGATGAACTCACTCTCTGAAAGCTGGGCTGATCGCGCTCTCCATTGCCAGAAACACCAGCTGCGTCCCATCTGGCACATAACGACGGCCTGCGGCCTTCCACTCAAAGCAACGTAGCCCAACGTTTCTTGCCTTCTCCAACTGATCGACAAGGAGAGCCTTGTTGGGGATGACAATGTAGTTGTGGTAGCCATCCTCATCATTGAAGGGAGGGAGAGTGAAGGTAAGGCTCTTCCCTGCACCAGTGGGTAGCACAGCGACGAAGTTACGTCGACGTGAGACAGCCTCCTCGACGGCCTGCATCTGCTGAGGGGACTTGAACTGGGGACCGTCAACGTCGGCAAAGTGTCTACGGAGGAGAGAGAGGAGATACTCCTTTGTCTCCAGTCCGTTGTCGTTGGCTGAAGGTGTCTCGTCACCAAAGATGTCCATGTGGTGGCATGCGAAGTCGTCAGCATGTTCGGTGGGTGGCTCTGGCTCAGAAGGAGGGGCAGGCTGAAGAGAAGGAGTGGTGTGGGCAGCGTGAGGGAGAGGAACGTCGACGTGCTGCTGCGTTGGCAGCGCTTCAGCTACAGCTTCACGTACATAGGTACGAAGGTCAAGCTTGACCTTCTGCACCTCAGCCACGATCGTGGAGGTGAGCATGGCAGCCAGGCTGCTCGCATCAAAGGCAGGAGCAGCCAGGCTGGGACCTGCAGCACTTGACGTACCGCACACGTGATCGTTGGACGTGGATGCTGACGTCTCACGCAGACGCTGCCTTGAGCGCAGAGGCAGCAGGGGAGGGGCGTTGGGCTTGAAGCCAGTGACCTCCCACCAGGCCTCGGAGATGCGACCATACCTGAGGAGGAGGTCGCTGGACATGGACGGCAGGTGGCCAACCTCCGTCGCGTAGTGCTGCTGAGCGACGCGTGCTGAGTGCCCCATCTGGGCAGAGAGGACGTCGATGTCCTCTTCCTTGACCTCAAACTCGGACCCAAGGTAGACACGGCCGATCTCTACGCAGAGCTGTCTGTACTCACGCACGCCCACGTCGACGCCACAGTAGTCACGGGCAAAGACAGGGAAGGAGCGGTAGAACTCGTCAGCAGTCGTGAGCCTGCAGTTCTTCACCCACAGGTACTCGGAGTACAGGTTGTAGGCCTCCTGGCCTTTGAGGCAGAAGGCGAGGTCACGTTCGAGCGGACGTACGATGAGCAGGTAGCGTTCCAGCAGACGGGCGAGGCGGGGATGGCACTTGATGGGAAGGAAGGTCTCCTTGCTGACCTGGTTCTCTGTCTTTGTCCTCCGTGTTGCCAGCCAGAGGTCCCCTCGGTCGCGGAAGATGGTACGTGGACGTGTGGAGTTGGCGATCTTGTGCTCGACGAACTCGGTGATGCGGGGGGACTGGCCTGGAGACGTGAGGGTGAGCACCTCCAGCTTGCTGACGATGGAGGCGCATCTCCCCATCACCTCCCACATGGCAGCGGTGTTCATGTCCAGCTTTCCGTCTGACGTTGACGTGGCCAGTCGGAGTGAGGGGTCCTCCAGCATTGCTTTCAGGAGGGGACGTGGCTCAGGGAGGAAGGAGGCATTGGACAGCCAGCTGTAGCCCCTCGTCTCGTTGGTCCAGTCGTCAGGGACGTTGTCTGGAATGGACAGACCAAAGTCCCTTCCGTAGCAGAGAGCGTCGAGCTCTGCAGCCACCTCCTGCTCGAGACGTGCCATGCCCTGACGCCAGGTGGGGACGTGGAGGGTGTGCTCACGGAAGGAGATGTGGTAGCCGTCCTCGCTCACCCGCGTCGTCGGTGGGGTGTTGGCATTCAATGCCAGCGCTGACGCGAAGCGCTGGTAGTCCACACAGGCGTTGTAAGGTGACAGAGCGCCTGGCCGGAGGTTGGGCAGAGCCTCATGCTCGACTGCTCTGTGAGGAATCAATCAAGAGGGACTGCGGTCAGCGAGCTGCCAGCAGAGTCAGAATGGACGTCGACGTACCTGATCGGATCATTGTCGAAAGCAGCCAGATTGCGGTACGCCTCGTACAGCATCGCACCACGGATGTGGTAGTGCATCTGGGCAAAGATCTGGGTGATCTCATTGATGGGCTTGAAGTTCCCGTCGTCACGCAGAGCGTGCAAAGCGATGAGACGTTCGAAGACGTCGCCCCACTTGTTGTACCCCTCCTCCTGCGCCAGGTTGGCACGGGGGTAGAGAAGGGGCCTGATGAGGTCGTGGAGGGCGTCCACTGCCTGAGCCTGTGTCCCTGCGCTCAGAGCAAGGCGCAGGGCCTCGACGTTCTCCACGTCCCTCGACGTGAGGGGGAACGTGTAGCCTGAGGGATGGGATGGAACCGAGGAGAGCAGGGCGTGCGCGAACTCGTGCAGCATCCGGCCATACTCGACGAGCGAGGAGTCCTCAGCCAGAGGCTTGAAGACCTGTCCGGCCTGTGTTGTTCTGCCGCACGTCGAACCGTCAGCGTCCCATGCAAGGAAATGGCAGAGCGCGAGGAGATGGACTCACAGAGGGCACTCCATGAGGAGCATTCTAGCGCCCAGACGCGCGCCGTTGGCCTTGACCTTGATGTCCCTCATGTACGCACGCACGACGTCTTGCAGCTTCTTGCCGACGATGGACGTCTTAGCCTTGTCGCCACGTGGGGGCTGGATGAGCGAGCGGAGGGCCTCGATCGAGCGTCGGTCCTTGAGGTGGTCGGCCAGGTGCTCGTGCCACTGCATGAGCTGGAGGATGGGAGGGACCTCCTTGACCGAGGCGGGCGGGTTGACCAACGTCGACGCGTCGATGGCAGGTGCGATCTGCTCGAGGAACTTGGCGAACGGTCCATCGACAGCTGCTCCTGCGAGCTCAGGGCAGACCTCGAAGTACTGAGGATGGCGTCGGAAGAAGGTCTGCACGTGGATCTTGTCACGTTGAAGGCCCTTTGTCGTCCCTTTGCCCTTGTGCTGGTTCGTGACGTGGGACTTGAACGAACTGGGCAAGAGGAAGCAGGCGTCGCAGAGCTTGCAACCAACGCCAGCTTTGACCTCAAGATGAGGCAACGGTGCGCCTCTGGGAGGAGGCGGTGCTGTTTCCGACGTGGAAGCAGCGAACTGACGCTTGTCGAGCACCGTGCGCAGCCTGGCCTCTGTCTGCTTGTCCAGTGGGATGCTGTGACCCTTCACGTGGCGATGAACATCCTTGTTGAAGACGGCGTTCTGGCAGGCTATGCAGAGCAGCACCGCTGGAGCAGCCGTCGTGTCGGCAGCTGGGTGCCACGTGAGAGGGAGGACGCAGAGGGAGAGCCTGCGCAGAAGCTCATCGTCCGTGTCCTGGACGACCTCCTCATCGACGTCCATGCTGTCGTCAGCAGCAGCGGTGGGGGACTGAGGAGCGGAGAACGCCACGTTGACGAGAGGAGAGGGATGGACTGGAGTCGGGTGGAGGTGGAGGGGAGAGCTGCGACCTGACGAGGAGGGACTGGTAGAGTGAGAGGAGGAAGGAGACGGGGCAGGGTAGGATGGGCGTGACGACGTGATGAGAGGGAGGGACCTGTGCGGTCGATGACGCGCGGAGCGACGTTGGGCGGAGGGGAGGGGCGAGCTCAGCGTGGAGGGCTGGGTCTGGCTGAGTGGCCAGGCGGCCTGCTTGGCCTGCCTCGAGAGCACGGGCTGACCTGACGCAAGATGTGGATGGGCACGAAGGACGTCGACGGACGGCTGGGCAGATGTAGCGTGCGAGGAAGACGAGGGGAGGGCCACCTCAGCTGAGCGGGAAGGTCCCTGAACAGCCAAGGCCTTGAGATCTGCTAGGCCGGGGTCGTCCAGGTGGTCCCAGCTGGCCACCCTGCAGCTGACCTTGTCCCCCTCGCAGTGGACGGAAGTGACGTGCGACGTGAGCACGTTGGCGTTGGCCTCCTCAAAGGAGCAGCCTGGCACAAAGCAGACCAGGTTTCCTGAGGGGTCTGACCTCACAGACACCCCCAGAAGTGCCCCCCCATCTTTCAAAAAGAGAGGGAGAGTGAGCACAAGTGCCAGGTCATCAGCCCAAACTGAAAACTCACCAGCCTCATGGAAGGCATGCAGCCAGTAGTGGCAGCTGCTGGTGTGCCTCTGCAGCCTCTTTGCAGGGTTGAGGTCCTCAGAGAAGGAGAGGGAGCAGTGGAAGCAGGCAGAGGAGGAGGACATGGCTGGTGGTGGTGGTGGTGGTTGAAGATCAAGAGCAGGGAGTGATGGCATCAGCCAGGGCCACAGCAGAGACATGCTGTGCAAAACACAGACACACACACACACACAGAGGGGGTTTTTTTTTTTGAAAAGGGAGAAGGAAGAGAACCCTAACTTCACACAGAGCAAGGCAAGAACCCTAACTTTCCTTGGTCGTTCGTCGACGTCGACCTGCCTCGTTGGCTGGCAGGCACACGTCCCACGAGGCGTGCTGCACGTGGCACGAAGGAGCTCGACAGCCTCGCCGGCTCCTGGCCCGTCTGGGCTCAGCAGAAGGGGACGGACCTGCTGAGCCTCAGACTTCCTCAATCGACTCGATCGGAGGGCAGGAATCCTCAATCGACTGGGGGTCTCTGCGGCACGTCGGACGCCGACGTGGACCTGGCAGAAGACGTCGAAACCGAAAACGGGTTTCGAGAGGCCAGGAACCTTTTTCAAGTGAAACGTGTCGAAGACGTCTGACCTGACGTGGACGTCAGACCGGAGAACGCCCGCTCCCGCTGGGACCGGGCGTCGATGGAGGAAGCCGAGGCCGGTTCAGGCCACGTCTTGGCCCCTCCCCACCTGCCTGGCCTGTCGGCCAGGCCCCCCTTGAGGGTTCCCCCGGGCGGCTGTCGATTGAGGCTCAATCGACGGACTAATACAGATAGGCGTGTCCGTCCCTGGCCATCTGTTATCATTATGTATGGTCTACAGAGATAATGACTGTCGGTACCGTCCATCGGCACAGGCAGGAGGGTGGCGGCAGCAGCGTCCTTCCTTCCAAGGGTGGGCGCGTTTCACCTTGTTGGGGCGTGTTACATCCTGCAACCGCCGTCGAGAACGGCGGTCGACAGGCCCCTCGGCGTGTTACAGGTCGGTAGGCGGCCTTGGGAGGGAGGTGCACGTCATTATCTCTGGTGAGCAGAGATAATGGCGGCCTGGGGAGGGAGGTGCACGTCCTTATCCCTGGTGAGCAGAGATAACGACGGCCCTGGGGCTCTGTGCCCCGTCATTATTTCTGGCGACCAGAGATAATGGCGCTCAGGGGGCCTCGCGGAGGCGTTTCGGGCCCAAAACGTAACACGGCCGTGTTACAAAAAGTATATTAATAGGAACAGCCTTGACCGGTTGACCGGGGCTTCCTTTTCTTGCACTGAAGGAGGATGCGATCCTTTGGGTGCATGCTCAACAACATGACTCGCCAGCGCCGAAGTGATGCCAACAACATTTCTATAGTAAGTCACACTGCGCATATATCTTCGATGTTGATTGACATCAGGACTATAAATCTAGGTACTCTTCCTACTCCACCGTATTTCTCTCCTTCCCTCGACAACGAGCCCCATGCGTACCACCGCCTTCTTCCTAACGAGGTCCTCACCCTCTGTGACGACTATGGCCAACTCGACCTCAACCTCGGCATCCTCCATCTCTGCTCCCACTCTTCGCACCACCACCACCACCACTACTTCAACGCTCCCGCTCTTCGTGTTACCACCACCACTACCGCCCACGGGTACTGGGACGAGCACCGCCCTTCCTTCCGTCGCCCCAATTCCTACCGAATGGCCGTCCATACCCCAAGGCCTCATCTCTCCTGGCCCTCCAAATGTCGGCGCGCCAAGTCCCACCGATATAACGACATCTGTATCCTCATCTCCGCCTGACGGCGCGAACCCCGATGCAGGCGATCCCGGCTCGCGTACCCCCTCAACTGGCCCCTCGGACTCGTCGTCTTCGCTCTTTGTTGACTCGACAAGCACGACTTCTCCCAGCCCATATCAGACACCTGCGCCAGCCCCGGGCCCGACAGGTCTTCGAGCCAACTCTCAGTCGTCGCGCACAACACCGGTAGAGGACATCCCACGAACGACAAATGCAGCAGGTCGGGTGTCTGTCCACACGCGAGTCGTCGCTGCGCTGGTCCTTCTGTGGTTGTCGGTTATGCAGCTGGGTTGGCCTAAGGTCCTAGTTTTTGGGTGATGGCGCGTGTCGTTGATCCAGGGTACGCTCACACCTGGGATTGACGTAGACATCGATTTGGTTTGAGCTGGTAGGAGCCGTGGTTTGCGCTTTTCTCGATGTCGTATCGAGAAACTGTACGGAGGCGGAGAGAGGTGTGTCGACGGTGTGGAGGTGATGTTGCAGAGGCTAAGGACAAAAAGAGTGGAATATCGACAGGCCTGCAGGTTGCGAGATAGATCATAGCAGGTCTTATCGCCCGCATCATCGCAGCGCACTGAGAAGAGAGATATGGGTTCGGGTAGACCGACTAACTACCTCAGGTAAGTTCCTACCACTCTCTCAAGTACCGTGTCGTATGTATTGAGCATTCGGCCCCATCCAGCTCGAGGAACGGCCTCGACCGCAGCTTTCATCAAATGTTCCTGCTCGAAGTTCATGCCTGCTCTACATTGGTTGGGGGCCTAATCTCAAACCCTCTCTCGAAATTGTTGGATTCCAACTTTCTCTCTCCTCGCTCGGTCGTCGTCGTCGTCGTTCTTCAGCTGAAGCGCATCATTTCATCCTTCCACGAGCGACAGGAGGACTTCCAATTATTTCTTTTCCATCATGAGGCAAAGGGGGAATCCGGGGTATTGGATACGCATGTCGCATGACGCAAGTCCCAGCCCGAAATGATGGCAACAAATTCGTTATCGTAAATTCTGGCTACTGCGTATCCGCGTGTTATCGGGAGCGATTGGTATTGGGTCCGCATATTTAGGTAGCCAGTTGGCTCCAGGGTGCTTTCCTCCCTCGTTGTCGATGACCCCCACATTCGAGTATTCCTTCGAATTCCAACGATGTTCTCGTCCTCGTCTTCCGCTGCCACCACGATAGCCAGTTCGTTCTCGAGTTCCAGCATCACCACCACCACCACCATGTCTGACAGCACTTCTATTTCGTCGCTCTCGCTCCCGCCCTCACGCTCGCCCTTCCTCCTACCACCACCGTCCTCGGAAAGTGGGACGGGCATGCTCAATTCCGCAGTCCCCATTCCTACTTCGTGGCCGTCCCTGCCCCCGGCTTTCGCCTCTGTAATTGTCGATCCTCAGAACGCTGGCGCGCCGAAGCCCATCGACGCGCCGCTACCGACACCAGCACGGTCGTCCTCTTCGACCCCGCCCGGAGGTACAGACCCCGATGTAGGCGACGCCGACTCACTTTCCTCGCCAACTGGGCCCTCGGGCTCGTCGACCTCACTCTCTACTGGGTCGACGACGGGGATTCCTCCGAACACGAACCTGCCTACGGGTGGCGACGCACCTGCATCGATACCGGGCCCGACTGCCTCTCCAGGCCTTCAAAGCAACCCTCCACCTTCGGTATCGACACCGGTCCAAGATATCCCGCAGAGTACGAGTATGGCGGGTCGAGTGGACATCAATACGCGTATGCGAGTCGTTGCTGCGCTGGTCATTCTGTGGTTGTTGGGTACATAGCTGGGAGGATCCGACGTTCACACGTTCGTTGTCGAACATCTGGAAGTCCGGCATCGGTCTCATGTTGGGAAATGTAGTCACACTGTGCTACGACGCTTCAACCCTACGAGTCGACCGCAGCTCGTCGCCCCATAGCGCAAGAATCTTCTTGTTGCTGCAGTGTGGTGGGTGCCGAACTGATGGGGAATATCCGCAGGCGCTGACGGCATCCCACAAAGGTGGAAAGTGGTGGAGAGGGAACTTCGGTCGGAAGATGGGAGGGTCGGTCCGGAGATGGGAAGCTGGAACGGGAGAGGTGTCTGCGGGCGAAGTGGCATGTCAACTCCTCAAGTCGTTCGGATGGACCCGCGATGGGATGGATGGTTTAGGTTATGATTCCATGGGTGCGTTCGATACTTTTGGTGTGGCGAGATTCGGTCAACTTGGGTCCCTCCGCCTTCCATTCGGACGACTGCACAAAGCAAGAACTTGAAGTGCACTGCAGAGGGAAAGGTCGGCTGGCGCGGGCTGGATTATCTCGATTTTATCTTATCACCGGTGTTGGTAGAACTGAAACCACCCGTGCTGCCCATACTCGCACTAGTTGAGGCGAAAGGAACGGAATTAGAAACACTTGAGCCAGCATGTGCGTCGCTAATATACCTTCTGAGTTGTGAAATTCCTCGCGGGCATTCGTCCCAATTCCATGTTGCATCCCCGCTCGCGAGCAGGTCCCATCGTCAATGTTGGCCTTCCTCATCATCGCCCACGAAGATCGCCACTGCGCTTACCCAGCACATGCGAAGAAAATGCCCCCATCTTGCCTCATCACGCGAAAGAATGGCTAATGGGGGTACTGGCGTTAGTGTGTAGCGCCCTGGACCCACAGACCTCCCGAGCTCCCAAAGCTGCGAGTATCGGCATTGTAAAGACTCTGCATTCCTCTGTTATTTCCATTTTGACACCCATCCGTGTCGGGCGCTGCACCAAGGAATTTATCCCGGCCTCAACTCCTGGGACTTGTTACAGTTGCCAGTCCCAAGGCATCATGAATAGTCCTCTCGGATCCTCCGAGGTTGGAAAGCTTCGAATGGATCAGGAGTTTCAGAATATTCGTAGGTATATATACAGACGAGATGGAACGTCCGTAGTTCCTTTGATTCGCCTCCGTTGATCCATCCACGTAACATCGCTCTCTTCTACACGAAGCATTCCTCATGTCTAATACAGACAAGTTTCTACGCGTCGGCATTGTTCACTTCCCACCTTCCCCTCGATCCTCTTCATCTTCTCTTGGGTCTGAGCAGTCGGCGGCTCCTCAGTCAACGCGAACTACACCATTTTCCTCGTCACCTTCGTCGACCACATCGCCAGCCTTCGAAACTTCTTTCTCCACCGTTACGCCATCATTGGAATCAGCATCTTCGGCCTCATCATCCTCCGGGGCAGCAGTCGAGCCCACGAGCAATGACGAAAACATACCACCAGGAACGATAGCTGCCCTTACACTTAGAGGAATTGCGGCCTTGTTCGTGGTTTTTCTTGCCGTTTCCATCCATCGACGGTGGATTACCTGGAAAGGTACACTTCTGCAACGTCTTCAACATCATATTCTTACTTCCTTTTGTCCAGGCGGTATGTCGAGGGCAGGGAGTCCGAAGAACGAAGCATCGACACTATGCACACCACGAGGCAACGCGTCTGGCCTGTGCGTCGTCAAGGTTCCAAAAGTCAACGCAAGTCGGAATGCGAACCAACGGCCCCGATACCAACATTCGAGCGCTGGGACACCGCCTCCATCATATTCGCAGATCCGGAGGCGGGGTGAGTATTGGTAAAATACGACTCACTGGATATTATCTTACTGATTCCTTCTCCGAGAGCCCGCCGACCAGTCAACCATTATTCCCTATCCCCGAGACGATAACGGGGGCAGGTCTCGCGTTCGCATCATGGAAACGGATGGCGAGCCCTCAACGTTCAACACCTGTTCCAGAGCTCGATGGTACCGTTCCCACGCCTCCGACATCATATTAAGAGATCTTCAGTTCACAAGACAACTCTCGTTGACGAACGTCGTTCATCGCCACATACCCTGACGCCACACAATTTACGTATTGCCTTTTTTTGATCGACCTATTCACACTCGATTGCATCAACAGCCGGAGACACAGACTATTTAAACATAAACCCTGATCGTCGAGATAGTACAAGATTGGGTCGCCGTCCCACGAAGCGTCATTTTGCGTTGGAGCGCGAACCAGACAGAATGAGCAGAGAATTGCCCGACGTTATCGAACGATCACATATATAAACTACTTCTCAGATATACTTCTGCCTTAATCCTGCAATTTATATTACCTCTGCCAGGTTCGCAGCGTTGCCGTCGTTCAAGCTCCAGGCGCAGGTGTTCGGTCAAACGATAATCTTGATTTGTCCGTCTTCAGGTTCGCTAATGACGTTCCTACCACTAAACCGGGCACCGGGATGACTTCTTCACCTATAAATACGCTCTGAAGCAACGTTCGTGCGACAGAACGACCACGTTTGACTCATAGAGGCAGCCCAAACAACCTTTCGGCAGCCTTACTATCACTGGTCCCGATTCTCGAAACACTGGCCCAAGCCTACAGGACGCCTCGATCTAGCCAACGCGAATTGACCATAAATTCTCATTCTAGTATTCAGACTGAGACGTCCTCTGGGGAAATTCAATTGTGCATTACTAGCTAAGGTCAGGAGGTAGTATAGTGTCAAACTCGACGGAAGCGGCAATCATCGAGCACCCTGCCTTCCTAAATACGCGAGTGTCTGGCTTCGATTATAACGAATGCTATGAATATGAACCACAACTTCATCGACACTTCAAAGCTTCAGCCTCTGCAAGAGTGTTCAGTTTGACCACACAAACCTCGAATCTCGAGCCTCGAATCACTAAAACCCTCATCGTACATCCTCGTACGCAGGCGGTGTATCATTACCCACCCTCACGATACCTAACTCTTGGTGGGTACCTCGACCACGCCCTGCCGGTGAAGGGTGCTCCCCCAACCCCACCTCCATGCTTTTATCACGTCGCCCGAGTCCATGCTTCCACCGCCGTTTCTCGCCCTCCGTTGTTGGAGGGAGACGCGTCCGAGATTTTACCCCTACCTCATTCTCGAGCACGTTCACCATCGTCGCTGCGATGCCCTGACTCCGAGTTGCTGAGAGCGAATGACTTGCGGTCGTCGAAGCTGGCGAACTTGAAGTCAAGTCGTCACTCAAAGCTGCTTTCCCATCTCGAGCATACGATCTCCAATCACCAGGTTGAGAAGAGGAAGGAGTCTTTTCCCTCGTGCGAGCCGTGCCCGGACCTCTTGGCACTGGACGCGAAGCAGAGGATGAGGTCGAAGCATTGGTCGCACCCGGCTCGCCTCCAGCCTGAGGCTTCGGCGCATCAGGTTCACCGTGGAGCGCTACGACGATGGTCGATGGGAGCAGAGTGATGGGAGAAGAGGACGACGGGCACTGTGAAGTGGACATTCGGGGGGTTGATAGCTCGAAGCCTTCTGTCTCGAGGCTTGTGCGGGTGTGTCTCGATGAGTGCCGTGTTTTCGATGACGGAAACGGGTGATGGTCCGACCTGGAAGATTTCTTCGAGGTGGAGATTGTTGAAGGCGATCGTGATATTGAGGGAGCCCTGGACGGACGACGAGCATCGCAACCTGGTTCAAATGTCGTTGAATTAGGTGGTCCACTTTGACGTAGAAAAAAGGACACAGAGAGGAAAGAGAAATATGGTGGAGGCCCAAAGAAAACATTCGCTTTCCGCACGAATAAATAAGATCATAAGAAAACAAGACGTACTAAAGGTTGTTCCAGCCCTTTCCTAGCTTTGTACCAGATCAAATCAGCCTCGGAGTCGAGAGTTATGGATGCGCTCAACGCACTCTGCTGTTCTCCCTTCGCTCATCATCCTACTAGTTTGCCTGGCTTTGGTAAGGACCCCTGGCCCTCATCGATTCCTCGGCTCCGTTGACGCCTCTTCAGCCCTCTCACGCTGCGTCTCATCAATTCGGTTCCATAGTTGAGAGGGATTCTTTTCGGTGGGGGTTCATCTTGACGAAGATTTTGTTTGGTGGGTGTCATACGGATGTATGATCTTATCTCTCTGAACTTTGTGCCAGACGCGAAGGGATGGCGGTGCTTTTACTTCTCGCCCCATCGCCAACGACGCCACTCTAAATAGAAGAAGGCATCCTTGGATCCTCCTGATATCCGTATGCTCGATCGTTGGTTCCAGGACATCTTCTCACCCATGAACCTATCGTAGGCCCTCGTGTCGACATCATAGCAAGTCGTCCTCCAGTTCATCGAAGCTTGTTCGTATCTCCCCTTAAATCTCGGCCAACAACGTTTAGTAATGCCTTCGATGTAGGTCGACCGTCTCAGTCGCTGCTGACAGCGTTCGCGGTAACTCTTCCGTCTTTCGTATTCTTTCTGGCACTGACTTCATTCCTCGATACCTCCGATATTGTTCCAACTCGGTATGCTAGATTGCACCCCTAAGTCGTCGTCGACTAATCCCATTCTAGTTCCTCCGGTCGGGCTGCTCTTCGCATCGTAAGTTCTCATTTTTGGTGCTCATAGCAATGCTACGCTAACAATTAACAACAATCCAACGCCGAGTTTGCGAGACCACCAAAATGTATGTCATTCTGGATCTCCTCGCAACGAAACTCGCACTCCAACCTTCTTCAGCCTGTCCTGTTCGCGACCCTCATGGTTAGCGGCATTCTCAACTTCGTAATCCGCGGGACGATGCGCCGCATTTTACCGGGATTGTGCGCTTGGGGGGTTTCGAGGTGACGGACAGTGTCCTTCTCTGTGTCTGCGAACACCAGTTCTGCAGTGCATCGCTTGCACCGGAAGCGTCAATCCGGAAGTTGGATCCAGTTGGTGGACGACTGGGCGCAGGGCGTCGACATGGAGGAGCCTGGGGATGACGAGGATGTGGAAGAGAAGGACGGCACGGGTAAGGGCGTTGTGGGGGCTGATGACGTCGTTGACGAGGTGCTAGTAGCCGTCGAGTGCACCCTCCTTGCCTTTGTGGGTGACGTCGCCGTTGCGCTGTCATCGTCGACTCTTCGTCGGGTCAGCCCAAAGCCTACGTGGGGCTTCAGGATGAAGTGACCGGCGTGCATTGGGGGCACGACCCGAATCGTGGTATGTTCGCGTGAGGTTGGGCCTGCTCACAGTCGGCTGAACGGGCTGAGTGGTGAAGGAATTGGCCAGCAGCCAACGCGATGTCCAAGTTGGACTCATAGGCCGTGGAAGAGAAAGCGGTAGAGAAGCTGGATTGCATCGCATCTGGACGATACGGAACACGTAAAAAATATCAGCAATTCTACTTGTCTGACGAATAAAGAAGGGAGGTCGTACCGATGGTCTTGATAACTAGGTACCATGGGGTCGCTCTTGATCATCAGAGATTTGCTGGATCACGCCACTGAAAGTTGGGAGAAAGTCAGTCGAATGGCTCCCCTGGTCGCCGTGTTGTTTTATAAATGTATTCTTGTCTTTTCATGCCACAAATCCATTGTTAATCTCTTGGAAAACAGGGCCAGGACGCTGTGGAAAAGGTTTTTGTTTCATGCCTTTGGAATAGACTGGGCCTACAGGACAAAGTCATGTTTACACCCCGAATGAGGTCAATACGTGCTGAAAGCCTTTATGGACCCTAGACAATAGTCATTGCGAGGGATTTGAAGGAAACTCCTTACAGCGAGTTTCACACTTGTACATAGAGTGAGTGCCGTGTCGAACCAAACGTTGTGGTCCGCAGGACCGAAGAAAAGGCATACTGGACAGATAGTATAGAGCGGATTCGTCTTGATCATGTACACGCACACCATACAGAAGAGCCGACGATGCAACGAGCCGACCCAGATGGCTGTGAACTAATGCCCGCTCTCCCGTTGACGCCTCACCCGTCCTCCCTCGCTTCTATCAGCTGCTCTCATGCTCAGCCTCCTCAGCGCGTCTACGCGCACTCGCTCCTCCTTCATCTCCCAGCCCACGCCTCTCCTACCTCCTTCTCCAACCCTCCGTGATCGAGTCCTTCGCTCGTCTCTCCACTATGGCTGCTGACCCCGTCCCCTCTGCCAAAGCTCAATACTCAATCTCCATGCGCTCCTCATCGCGCCTCCTCAAGTCTATCAGCGCCTGGTCTCCTCGATTTCTTTCCCGCGCCGCACCGAGAGCCTCAAGGAGTGGATAACATTACGATGTCCCGGTCCGCCCTCCCCCGTCTGCCTCCTGGGCGTCTACATCCCCGATAGGCTCCTGTACACCGCTCTCGACCTGGTTATTTCATCCCCGACCGTCCTGTCGCCCGGGCATCCTAACAATTTGCTCTTTCCTACAATATTTCAAGCTATGCTACTTCCTGACAAGGAGGCGGTGGAAAGGGAAAAAGCATCGCAAAAAAATTCGGACAAGGAAGAAATAGAAATATACGCCGTATAGCGTTCTCTAGATCAGAATCGGGTACTAGCCTCGCTTCTTTCTTGTCCAAGGTGCAGAATACTATGATTACCAGGCGGCTCCCAGGATTCAAGGTGTCCGTTAGCCGCTTTGACGTCGTCGTCTCAATATTCAAGCTCAAGGCCAAAACCCTGCACTCTTGTTGGGTTATCTCGACGCCTCGACGCTGGTTTCAACCAATGTCGCTACCCAACGAATCCAGTACGATTTGCATATGATCTCGAAGAGCGAGTTATTCCTCTCGTCCACCTCCCTGAAGCACTAGAACCACAGCTACCGGCCCGTATAAACCAACATGGGTCCACGGAAGGACCAAGGTCCGAGTTGCTGTCAAGATTTAGGCGCTCGAACGTCATAAAACCGGTCAAGTTATCAGCCGACGTATGTGGATGTAGTCCTCGAGGCGCCGTTCATCTGGCTCAATTCGATTAATAGACTACACAGTCCACATCGACGTGCGCTGACACCGGACAAGCTTATTCTGCAAGGAAGGCCTCGTTTCCCAACGCCGTGAACAAAATCTAGGAACTTTAGTGGAAACGAGGTCCGTACGTATGCTCGCTAAAAACCATTTTCGACAGATACGGATCAACCTCGTAGAGTACATAGCACACAACGACTCGACGGCCTATGAACGGACATTGGGCGCTAGTAGTAGTGGGCGTATTTGATGTTTCGATGAACTGGTCCTTTCCCCACGTAAAGCCCCAGACGCCTCCCCTCCATCCCCTTGGCGATCCTCGATACCCGGATTTCTTTCCCTACACGCCGGGCGTGGTCGTCAACTCAGACGATTTCACTTCTGTCAGCGGCGGACACATCTACGAGCATCTGGGAAGTTGGACCACCGCACCGCCCACCTACAAATGAGTGCGACGAATCTCTCGGAAGGTTCGTCTACAAGGCGGAAGTGCTGACCGTCAATGGCGGAAGCTACCCATTTTCTACGTATTTCAGGTTGAAGGGAGGAAGTGATGGAATTCGCCCAGGCACAACACTTGAAGGATGACATAAATTCAACCCTGAACACGTCGATTAGGTTCCTGCTGTCTGAGTATCGCCGCAGACGCCACCAAAGGACCGTGTGAATACATGTCCTGCCGAACCTCGGCATCCACATCCGGTCATCACACTCCGCTACCGCAGTGATTCTGCTAAAGTTGTGCTCGCTGTCACGAACGTCCTCCACTACCTCCCGATGGCATCCGCGGCTGGCCTCTCACGACGCCGCGTAGGCGTGGGCGGCGCCGCAAGCTCCTCTCACCACGACGAAGACGACGACGACAAGAAGCAGCCCAACGGACACTCGCTCAGCGCAAGCAGGTCGGGGACGCCACCAGGGGGCAGCACACATTACCACGCGGGGTCGGCGTTCGAGGGCGGGAGCAAGATCGCGTTCGACCCGAGGGACTTGCAGCAGGACGCCAGCGAGGAGGCGAGGATTGGCGGGAAGATGCCCAGGTTGACGATCATGGAAGAGGTGTTGCTGTTGGGGATTAAGGACAAGCAGGTGAGTGCTCTGATGCGTGTGTTATTGCGTTTTTTTTTCTCTTCTTTCGTTGTGGGGGACTCTTGGGGATTGGGTACCAGGGCCAGCCATTCAGCGGAGACACCACAGCGTTGGCGTTGGCAACGTTCGAAGGAGCGGGTTCGTCGCGCACATCGACCACGGCTCATCAAGAGGATAACCCACCTGACCAATCGCAGCCAGTGCGCCCTACGTGTCGCTCGAAGAAAGTGACATTCCCTATACCGAACGTTTGGGGCCACGCTAGCACGCCCAGCCCATTCACCTCCTCGCTGGATGATCTTCCAGGGAACTTCGATTGGGGGCACCCTCTTAGACAAATCGGCGGCCCTTTCCCTCATACGTGGCGTAGGATCCTCCTCTGCCCCCTGGAACGGTTAGGAGAATCGAGGAATATGAACCGAGAGCGGACCCATCCACCCTCTGCGACTTCGCCGAGCCACGCTCGTAGACCAGCCAGGCGGTGTCGGAGGGGTACCCGCCCTTTGACGCTTATCGGCGTTTTCTTCATGATGTTGGTCGTCGGCGTTGAGGTCGGGGGCTCTTCACGCAGCACCAAGTCGCATCGATGACAGCTTCCTGTCGTCATTCATGGGCAGCTGTCACCTGCCCTGATACATGTTACTGGCTTTCAGAGCCGGTTACAGCTCCTGGCGTTCACTCTTTTTTCATCTTTTCTGTTTGACTCGTTTTCTTTCGGGCTTGATATATTTTTTTTGGGCGAGTTGGAGGTCAGTCAGACCCCAAGGGCGAGCTCGCGATGTCGATCGCCACCTTCGTTTTGGCTTCGAACCCCTTCTGTTGGGTTATTTGTAACACAATGCTAGGATGTGGAGGACAGGAACGCCGATGGGGCGCCGTCGACGGTCGCGGAAGTGTATGATCATATACCAAGATTCTCTAGCCCTTCTTGTTCTATTCTTAAATTTATTTCAATCTCCTTCGCTCGCAGCCACCTACCTTGTTGTCTTTGGCGTCGTTACTGATTTTTCCCAGGGCTACCTATCATTTTGGAACGACAACATCTCGTACGCGCTTCGTGGCTGCATCCTCATCGAACTCGCCCTGCGCCGACGAATAGCCCTGGATCGCGACCCCAACCGACGACGCATCCCCATCGCCGACCGCATCGTGGAGGTCATCGACGACCGACAAACGGGCGAGACCCTCCTGGACGAGGCCCTCAAAATGATGAAGGCACAGCAGGAGGTCGAAAAGATGAGCATCAACTCGTGGATCGATCTGATGAGCGGTGCGTTAACTCGTGTCTCTCTTGAACTTTACGTTTACGTGATGCGCAGGCGAGACGTGGAACGTGATGAAAATCGGCTTCCAGCTGAAGCAGGTCCGGGAACGGCTGGCAAAGGGGCTCGTGGACAAGGGCGTCCTGCGCACGGGAAAGCGCAATTTCCTGCTGTTCGACATGGCCACACACCCCGTCGCGGACGTGCGCACGAAAGAGGGCATCATCACGCGCGTCGTCACCCTCCTCACCTCCTCGACCGCCGCCCTGCCGCCCGGGGCACTGGACAGGGAGGGCACGCAGTGCCGCGTGCTCCGCGCGGTGTGCCTGGCGTGCGCAGCGTACACGGCGAGCGTGCTGGACAACGCGTTCGGGCGGCTGGGGTACGAGGAGCGCGAGGCGGCGTTCCAGCGGTGCGACGAGATCCTGGGCGAGTTCGTCTCGTACCCGTTTGGGTCGGGCGGGATCCAGGCGGGCCGCCCACTCACGCCGGCTACGGCGGCGGGGCGGAGGAAGCAGGCGTCGAGATTGGCGAGTGGTGGTGGGATTGGAGGAGGGGAGACGGGCGGGCAGGAGATCGTGCTGGGTTTGGTGCAGGAGGTGCAGAAGGAGGCGGTGGGCGGCGAGGAGGACCTTGCGTTCGAGCTCATTGCGGGGGTGCTCAATGTGCTGTCCAAGCTCGATTCGCTGGTCTGAGGTTTAGAGGCAGATTGCCCTTGGCGCGCGACGTTCCTATATGTCTGGAGGCTCCCCAGCGTTTGCCATGGATGTGCCGGCTCGGCCCTACTCAGCGTCGGCCTCGATGGAGTAGAGGGCGGTGTACCCTGGCCCGATGGACTTTATGGTGGTGCGTCTGAGGAGTGCGCCCGTTCGATCGAGCGGGTGAGGGCGGAGGAATATAGGTTCGTGCTGCAGGACACAAGGCGGAGCGTTAACGTACGTCTTATCGTCCTTCAAATGCAACTACGAGTGCTTACCTTTGTTCATAGTGTCCAGATAATTTGTCTGCATAGCGGAAGAATCAACACTAGCGCACATGTCGAGCAGCGCGAGCACCTACTGAGATCGACACGCGTAATGGACGAGGCCCCTCCCATCATTCGCCAATGAGGCCTTGCATACCTATGACCAGAACGAGGTAGGTACGAGAGCTGGAGGCGATTCTCTGTCGAAAGGGAGTGTGAAACGACGAAAGCACCGACGGCGGAGTGTTATGAGTTCAATGAATTTGTGAATAGACGCTCTCTCAAATGTCGATGACGATGGCTTACCGACGTTCGCCGCACCCCAGAACACGTCTACGAACGTGAAAGACCGACGCCAAAATCCTCCCTTGAGCACGCCCATCGCGTGTGGTCAGCATGGTTTCTTCAAATGAACCGCAAACATCATAGTCCGCTCGTCGACTGTGTCCCTCAGTGACAACGGGCGGGTTCGGTAGGGTTTGAAGTTGGGTACGGATATGAGGATGGTATGGACGGATGGGTCCTGTAAGTCCAAAAGCAAAACCTAGAGAAGTAAATGAGGATTGATCGATGTTCGTTGCTTCACTAGGCACGTATCGAGGCGGGGTTCAGGCTGTGCGGGGGTTGGGAAGGGGCGGATGCGAGGAGGCTATGGGCAGTATTCGAGCAGAGGGATCGCGGCAATAAGTAAGTCATATCATGCGACCCAGAGGATGACAGAAAACTCACTGGCTTTCTTTCGCAGTTCTCCACTTTGTACTCCTCCACGCGCCGTTCCTTTCCGTGCTCGTCTTCGTCTCGCCGTCTGCAGGCACCATGGTCCTTCGAGTTGCAGAAGTCCTTGCTCTCGTCCTCGAGTTCATGACGCACTCAACGTTCTTCCACATCCTGTGCCTTTCGTAGTCTGCGTAGAGATAGCAGGTTATTCTGGAGACCGTAAGTGCTGTCCTGCATTGCGAACAATGAGGTCGAAATCATCATTTGTCAGCCACCCCCAACGATGAATTCGTATGTGAATTCGGCGTGTAGTCTTTAGCCCAAATGTCAAATCAAATCAAGGTAAGTCGAGATATACACCCCAGAGAATGAGACGGGGCTTACTGTTTATGTTCAGTCTTTCCTCAGTTTGAACTCCATCCTCGACCAGCTCTACGCGTTGTGCTGGCATTGTCCTCCTACGTGGAACTCGGGCCTCGCCAGCGTCATCCGTGGTAAATGCTACCTTCTACGAGCTGGTACGTTCAGGCCGTCGTCGATGCAGAGCTTGTGAGTCCTAATCTGCATTACGAACGACCGCAAAGTATTTACCGGTCTTTGCAGGAAAATGGATGAACACAGCTGCTAGTACTCGAGAAATCGGTACCTCGACGTCTTAACCTCTCCAAGCATGACTCCTGCAATCCATACGCCTCAACTGGTATATGCACCCCTCTACAACCATCAATGCCTATCTACGTCTAGTCCGACAGGCAATTGCGGTTATGCCTACCCCCGACAAGTAGTTTAACGTCGAGCCTGCCGTTTCTGCGGCTGTGGCGCAGGAGAGCAAGGGTAAGTTCATTGTTCATCGTCGCGATATCCTTTTCATATCCTTCTTCCTTCATTCCCCTCCGACCTCCTTCGTCATCACCGCTCCACGTTTACTGGTATTGTTCACTCTCGGCCACCAGCTTCCGCGTGATGATATGCCTTGTGCATTTGCCACGGGTTCTTTCCCCGACTCTGGTGTCGATATCATGCAATGATATGCAGCGGAGCGGCTGGATATTTTTCTGACAGCGCTCCTCTGCTCGAAACGATATTTTTGTCTTGCGCTTTGAGCCGTGAATTCATTGGAAGTGAACATTCGACTTGTTACGGCGCCTTTGTCCGCATGTTCATCCTACACATCACACCAAGAAGTTGTGGGCCGGTGTTGCTTCAGTACGGCCCCTTCTTTTTCGTCCACGGGAGGAACTGGTCAGTCGTGTGCTCGTGTTCTGACCCTCTTCAGTCTCTAGACTTTGAACACGCCCTGATTGACGTTCCTCGCAGACCAATCATCGCCTCATCATCAAGAACCGTAATCCCAAAAGAGTCACGCCCTTTCCTCTCTCCAGTAGTGACGATCATCTTATCTTATCTCCCTTTCATACGCAACCTACTTCGTTCTTCTTTCTCCTCCGATGTGCTCTGCACACGTGGACCGCAGTATTCGTGAAACGCACAACGGACTGAGGAATGGCGGGGTCGTTCGGTAATGTCGTGGTGCGTCCCGTCTTCTCATCGATGAACGAGCGTGCTAGAGGTAATTGCTTCTCATCTCAGCGCAGGTCACCACCCGCACCTTCCGTCCCGTCGTGACCCTGCGCCCCGCCGCTCTCACTGCGCGCCCAACTTTCGCCCGTCCTCTCTCCTGCACCCTCCCGACCTGGCTCTCCCGCACTAGCATCCCTCCCCATACCAACACCCACACCGCAACGTCGCCAACACCTGCACCCGCCACATAACGGTCGCATTACATAACGTACACCCCTGGACACGCAACAGCCCTCGCTTTGTCCCTGACGTGCTTCTCTGTCCCCTTCATTATTTCCTGCATCGGGTGTTGAGTTCCGTCTCAGACACTCTCACCTACACTGCAAGCACTTCACACCTTCGCCACGTCCTCAGAATCTGTCCATCGACTGCAGTCCTGCGTACTGGCCACCTCCTTCCATGCCAACGTCCACTCTGATACTCGCCTTGCACCATTCTCTCCAACCGTTTCACCCCTACCGCCATCCCTACTCGCTCCTGCTAAGCCCCTCCTCTATCATCTCTCTCTTACACCCTCATTCTCGGTGCTTGCGCCTTCATCCTCGATACTCGCCCTTGGCTCACGGACACGACACCCTTTCAACGGCACATGGCTGATCTCTCTCGCGAATCGTCGCATGCATCAACAGCGAAGGCGGTGTGTATACCCACTTCTTTCACGTCTCTTATCCCTTTTCTCCCAGGCGCTACGTGGGACCGAGGAGGAGTAAGACGGTGACGGTGAGTATTTGGGACGAGGCTTGGCTGGAAGACCCTGCGGCGAGTGTTTCATTTCTGTCTCGAACAAAGTGATTTTGATGGTCCTATCAGCTCAATCCGTTACCAGGCGTCGAACACGAACAAAGAAAAATACGAAGGGTGTCCATACTCGAGGATGAAGGTTAAAGGTTCGGCGTCGAGAAAACACTGGCGCAAGGGTGAATATCCACTCAATCTGTCTCATGTACGAATTTCTTCTTACCTCTCTTTCGTAGCCTTTCCTCCTTAATGTCAGTGAAACACTAACGAACTAGAAAACTACAATCTGAGCATGTACGAGAAAAAATGCTGAACGGTAAGTCTCTGTGCGGCCCGTGCCGTCAAACGGTCCCTTACCTTTCTCTACTAGCTGTTCCCGTTCAACGTCAGCGCCCCCGTGCATGAACTCGAAGATAGCGGGCTAGTAATGTGTGAGGTACGTCAGCGCTGTCGTGGCATGTGCTGGACTCGATGCGCTCACGTCCACGTCTTTTGCTCTCAAACGCAATTTTGACGTCTGCGTCCCCTTGGGCACTAACTCTTTTCTCGGAGCGCTGTCTAGTCGATATCTGTGGCTCCAACAGGAGATTTGAACGGCTATGAATTCACCCTAGAACTTGTTTTGTCCTCTAGTTGATTAGTCAAGAACGTTCACTTTCTTTCTTGACAGACGTGGCAGCCGCAAATGTAACGCATAGCATGAGCCTGAACAGTATTGAGGTTCGACCTTCAAGTTGATGAGGAGCATAGCACCCTCGGGTCTTTTCTCTGGACGGGTTTCATTGCAAAAAAATTGACGTCGAAGGAGGGCAGAATTGAGGTGTGTTATGCATGTAAATCAGGAGAAGTAATCGAATAGGATGGCGATTCAATTCGGTATGAAGTCAGTCCCAGCTTGGACGCGACGCAGAAGAGAGGAAAGATTGAGATAGAGCGTAACGGATGGGGGGGGGGAAAAGTAAATTGTCCACGTTGGCACTATTACAACCGATTGCGGTATCTCTGCTAGTTCGACCTGCAGCACGAGAGAAGGGTACCGAGGTCCGAGTTGCAGTGTCCTTGGTATGTGGATCCAGACGGACAACCTTGCCTGTGGCATTGCAATCCACCACCACAGCAACAGCCTCCACCGCCACCGGTCGGGGATGGCTCGGTGGTCGTATCCTGAATAGAATAGGTGGAAATTATGTGAAATAGTCCTATGGAAAAAATAAACTTGTATTGAGAAGCTTACCCTGCTGCCCAGCCGTTTCGCAAGTGGAACGGTTGGGGTTGGCCCTCTGCCTGCGATGTCTTCGATGCTGTTGAGAGAGAAAGATGGGAGACTAATGTAAGTTCACCTTCGGACAACGGCGAAGCTGGTCTCGACGTACGACGAAATGGTCACGGCAGCTAGACTGCTCTGCGCGATGGCAAGGGAAACGAACGCGATAACCATTGGGAATTTCATGGTGTGAACGCCGTTTGCGGAGATTGGGGCTGGGAGTCTCTGTTAATGGTTGACGAGCTTATATACGACGCGACGTGTATGCTTATCACGTAGAAAACGCGGAAGATGTCATTCATTCGCTCACAGATCACAGTCAAACTCCCTTCCGAGGTCAGCGGAAGGTCCAGCCGCACTAAATCTGCGCTCAACGACACACGGAAAAAGGCACTGGAGCAGACAGTTGATCCATCGTCCGGAAAGACAAGGTTTTGAGGCGACATCAAGTCTGGCAAGCATCTAACGGGTTGCCTGACCATAGATTCCTTGTCATGGATGCGTGGATTTTCTGTGCCTGACGCTTCTCTGGGGAAATTTATTCACACAAGATCCCCTTCGACACCGGAGGGCGAGCGCTCCTGCCATTTTCAAAATCAATTCCAGAATCGTTGTGGAAAACCAGCCACCGTTGATTCGTGTCTGGAGTTCGACTTCGTGCCTCATGTTCCTTCTCACGCAAACAAGGTTTGTTGAGATTTGGAAGGCGAAAACGGACATTAAATTAGCCGACCTTCCCGGGCCTTAGAAAGTCGTGCTGAATGAGGTTTCGGTTCCGATGTACCAACAAGCTGCAGTCTCGACCTGCCATTCACCTTACCTCGCTCGCCGGGAGAACAGGCCAATAGGCCGTTGGGGTGAGGGAACTTGACGGGGGTTAAGACTGTCAGGTCAGGTTCAAGGCCACAGACTGCTCTCCATTCGTGACCCTACACCTCCGCTCTCTGTCGTCTTTTCGTCGACCACGGTCCATCTCGTTTCGTGTCCCCATCCGGGCCCGCCACGCCTTGCAGTGCCCGCGACGTCTCTAATGGAGTTGGAATCGTCTTCCTTCATGACGTCCGTCTGTCTTTCCCCGTCCTCTCTTCTCCAATTCGACTCGGTGCTGGTGTTCATCACACTTCTTCCTTGTTAGTTTCTCCTTTTATGGAAACCGAAGGGAAAAATGGACCGTTGACTGCCGCGCTGAAGAGAACGACAGAGTCGACTCGGAAGATGAACCGGATGGCACGCAAGGCCCGCTCGTGAAGGACGTCTCTAAGCTCGAACTCCGGCTTAATCAGGGAACACCTCGCATGCATAGTATATATATATTCTTTAGTTCTGCTTGTTTAAACTACCACCTTACCACCTAGACATCGTGTCCGGGATAGACATCCTCTCCCTCTTCAAGAGGGAAAGCTCGTGGAAGGTCCAGCGGTATGTGAGTCCGCGGCGAGTGGGACGTCGAATTGCTAAAGAGCACCTATTCTACTTACCAGGGAGAAGAGCAAAGCCCGAAGATAAGATAGGGACCAGACCTGAAGAGGACGAAGCATGAAAGCCCGAAGATAGGCACCGACTCGGAGCACACAATGTGTTCGTGGCAGTGGCATGCCTCGGGTCCGACACGGGGTGCGCCAACGTCCAAGGACGAGAGAGTAAGCGAGCGAGCGGGATGCTAGCCCTCATGGTACGCCAATATCCCCCAGAGTCCTCTCTGTCGTACGAGGCGAGGTGAAGGATGTGATGTGTAGGATCGGACAAGGCCAAGATGATCCAGAGGCGAGCGGCTCAAGCTGCACAAGCAAGTGCAGTGCACGGATGGAGCACAAACGAGCCTACGCGGACAGGGCCTACGATGGGTGGAGGGAAGCTGTGGTGGCCAGGGACTGTGTCGATATCGGTATCGATAGGAGGAAAGGAATACCAGGCCTGAGAGAGAGGGAGCAGTACGTGCGCGGTAGACTCGTAAGTAAAGTACACATTGTCGCCCCAGACACGCATGCACAATCCGTTCTAATCGAAACGAGGAATAAATGAGAACGTACATAACCCACGTACACGAGAACAAGAGCTGTGACGTCCCCCAGCGGGGCCCTCATTCACGTCCACTATATAAACTCGACGGTACTCAAGGATGAGGTCAAGTATGTGATGGACAAGAGAAGGGCACGGCGAGGGGGACGCTCAATTCTGCTCGTGGTCGTGCAGAGCGGGTTCTGGATGGATATAGATACGCAGAGCGGGACGATGTGGAAGTGGATGGCGGCGTAGTCTGAGAGGTAGGCCGGGGGCGACCCGAGTCGAGGGAGGAAGGGGCGCAGGGAACGGGACCAAACGGCGTTGGTGTCGAACGGCACGAGGCGCACACACCGCTGAATATTACGCAGCGCGCTGGGGCGCAGGTGGGGTCAACGGGAGCAACATACCGGATGCCCGTTCCCTGGGACTCAGAGCCCGCTATCTCTGGGTCTGCCTGCATGAGGAGAGGGCAAGACGACGGCTGGCGGGAAGGAAGGAAGAAATCGGCGAAAGACTCGCTCGTGGGCTGCATTTGGAAAATAAGTGACATCATGGGTTTAGACTTCCGGCCCGTCAATACCGAGGGTCCATGCTCCTTTCGTTGCACCGCGCGCTTTGGTTCGACTCGACCACCATCATCGACCACCGAGCTCGAGCCATGCGATCTGCGCCGAGATTCAAGAGACGCAGCCACCCCCGCCCCGCCCCAATCCGTCGAACGACAGCCATGGTAGGGAAGGTGCGTGCCCCAAGCTGACTCGACGAGCTTCGGTGTGTCGATGTTCCTATTTCGCTGACGGTCTCTCTTTTCAGTGGTTGGGCCCCTTCCTCGACCTTATGCTTCCGCAAATGTCGATCCTTGTTGAAGCTGAAGCTTAGACCATCTTCATCCAGCCACCCGACCTACCGAGGTCTTACAGACGCCGAGAGGAGCAAGACCAACAGCTACGGCGTATACGACTGAGCAGGAAGCGCTCTCGATGGATCATGAGAGAGGCTGCAGGTGTTCTTAGATGGGCATGCTGTGGTGTGCATGGGCGAAGTGTCTGAGGTACGTTTTCCAACTTCTCTTCCCCCAGTCTTCTCTGTACCTCTTCGCCTTCCGCCCATCCCTTTCGTTACCTCGATCTCATCTTCTTCCATCCACAGGCCTCGAGCCCGACCTCGACCTCGCACGCCACTGTGTATCGCCTACCCGCACCTTTTTCTCTCCGCTCGCCATCATGGCCTCAAGCTCATGTCCGGCGCCCACACTTCCTTCCAAGCATTCTTGCGTCCCCTGGCCGTCGGTCCTACACCTCAGGCCTCGGCGTCGAAGATTGAAAGCTGAACACTGAAGCCGCAACGCTGAACGGGCCTTACCTTCCCTCATTCCTCGTGAGTTTATCTCATCTATGTAGTTTGGACGGTCGTCATCCCATCGCCAGCCCCTTGCTTACCCTTACCCTCTCCTTCTACTCAGGTCCGGACCGTCTATTCCCGCGGGCAGCACCACTTCACGAACGCGTCGTGGAAAGAACCTTGGAAGACACCCACAACCCAGACCGACACGACCCGCTCTCGCTCTAGTCTATCAACTCAAGCTCGTCTTCCAATACTTCTCGCCTTCAAGTGCTGCTCCGCCAACCCAAAGTACGTCATTGGCATTGAGGTCAAATGCTCAAACGTCGACGTCAATGCCACCGGGCCTGGAGTGTTCTGCGGTGCTGTTGGAGGAGCGAGCAGGTTGTGGGTTAGTGTCGGGCGAGTGTGGGGTGGGGAATGGTTCAGGTACGTTTTTCTCTCTCTTCGTCTTTCCTCCTCTTTCCTTCCTTCCTTCGTTTCTTTGTTTTTTTTTCTCCCTTTCATTACACCGTGCTCCGGCCCTTCGTTATCTTGTTATCCAGTACTGAGTTGCTGCGTTTCGACTTTCAAGTTTGGGCTCATGCCCTTCGCATCCATCCAAGCGATCAGTTTTTTCTTCCACCCATTCAACGTTCGAAACGTCTCCGTTTCACGTTCGTTCGTTCGCTCCACCTCTCAGGCTACCTGTATCTTATTTTACTTTAAGCTCGCATTCTCTTTTTCCGACACGGTTCGGGACCTTGCTCCATGTGTCTCTTTCGATCTTTCGTTTCGGCCTTTGTGTTGTGTTGCTCGCGATTGGGTTCTTCTTTCTTTCCTTTTTTCTTTTCTCTCTCCCTCTCGTTTCTCTTTTTTCACCCTGGTTGACCTCAAGGACACCACAGGGAGGAGTCGTACCACGACGTACCGGAAGACGTCGAGAATAGGACGATTGGTTGTCTGGATGCGTGGGTGAGGTGCCGAGCGAGTCCTCCCTCCTTCCTTCTCCCTTCTCCGTACCGCGTTTCTTCATCATCGCGTTTCGAGTTTGGACTCCGAGTCCGTTCGAGTTCGCGTGCGCCATCTTCTTGTCTTATCTTGGCCCGTTCAGTATTGACATGCATGCGGCTTTCAAAAACGTTCGCTGTTCCTCTTGTTCGTTCCTTGTCAACGGCGGTGTCCACCATTTCCTTTTTTCGTATTCGTCTTCTTTTCGTGTTCCTTTCCCTCCTTTCCCTTCTCTTCCTCCTCTTCCTCCTCTTCCTGTCCTGTTCTCCTCCGTACAAGCTGATGGATGGATAAACGAATGGTGGGGTGGATAAGGACCTGCTTTCACCGTTTAATCGTCGTCTCTATCACGTTGACCGTCTTCCTTCCTTCCTTCCTTTCTTTCTTTTCTTCCACGTCGTTCGTTCGCTCGTTCCTGTTCCTTCTTTCGTCACCCTCCTTGCCTCCTGACTTCTCCACTCCAGGGTCCAGGCGTCGAAATATCGACATCCCATCCCATCCCAAGGCCAGACCAGGGCATCTGCCGCCGCCACCACTACCCAATCCACCACCACTTGGCACGCACACGCACTCATCCGGACGAACGCCAGCATTTTCATCATTGAATTCTCCGGCCGTGCCCTTCCCTTCGGCGCAGACGGGATATCAGCATCGACGACGCCCCGCGGTTACGTATGTATATGTGAGCCTTTTCCTTCCGTCCTGCGGTACCGAAGACGATCCTAATACTGATTAATGCTCGTGTTTTTGAAGGCTGGCCCAGACGGACTGCGAATCGTCCATCCATCTAAACACAAGTCACTCCGATCCGGGTTCAGAGGCGGAGGCTCGCGAACCGAGTCCGCATCCGGCCCATCCGAACTCAAGCTCAGCGCACGAGCACGATATCTCTGTGGACGGGTGGGAGGACGTCTTTCGAACCTATTGGCGATGGCGGGCTGACCGTGGGTCGTGAATATGGATACGAAGATGAAGATGCGGCAGCGCCGTCTTCGTCTTCGACTTCGTTTCGGCCCCGGTGTCGTCGTTGGATTCGGCGGGGGTTTCGATGGAGCGATGTGATGCTGGTCGGAGTGGTGAGGGCATGAGAGGACGCGTACGACAGGGTGGGGGGCGAGACGGATTGGGTGGATGGATGGAAAGTTGGTTGGTTGGGTGCCAACCCATGGGTGGGTGCCGAGCGGGTACGTTTCCTTCTTTCTTCGTGTTTCGTGCTTCGTGCTATGGTTCTTCTTCCTGGACTTTTGGGTCTGCTAGCGTTCTGTGTGGGTCGAGTGGCCAATCCTTTTTGCTGTTCAGTCGACGTCCGACGTTTACTGTTCTTCTCAACCCAACTATTCCCAACTAGCGGTGTTCTTGACGAATGGAGTTCTGTTCTATCTTTCTTTTCCTCTGTTTTCATCGCGTCGGCCAATGATCATGTACCACGCATAGGCATCACTTTTCTCTCTTCTTTTCCCTTTCGCTCTCAGTCCCTTTTTTTGTTCTATGCTCTCTGGTGTCAGGGTCGAGATCACTTTTTTTCCTGTCCTTCTCTTGCATCCTCTTCCGAATGGGACTCGGCCTTCACTAGTCCCGCTTCACTCAACTCAATTCGACCCAGTTGATGGACTTTCACGTCGTTTTCTTTCTTTCCCTCGATGCTGTTCTCAAGTTTGGTTTTCGTTAATGTATGGATATACTCCTGGACCATTGGTGGTTGGCGTGATCGGATTCAGATTCCTCCGTATGATCAGGAACCCGACACCCGAACGCAGCACAACGCACCACTCGTCAGAGAATCAATGCCATTGTCTGCAGTGCGAGTGCATGTTGGGCTCAAGAACGTCCACGATGGCCATGACCGGCAGCTGGACGACGCGGCGTGAAGAGTTATGGTGCCTGTTATGAATCGGGAGCCCTTATCGCGGTTCTTCGTCACTGTTGTCTACCTTTCCGCCAGTTTGAGTATGGTCAATCCCGGGGTTCGTGACTCACTGCCTCTTTGTCGAATCTCGCTTTTTGTTTTACCTATTTAATGTTCTCCTAAAGTTTGCTAATCCGAGGCGAATATTGAGCACTCCTGGAGGGGTCTGCGGTCCTATACGTGCAGCACTTGCTTCAGAGAACATATATCTATCCTGATGAACAACGAATAAAGAATAAGCAACTACCTTCACGGCTCCAGACCGTCCGCCCACGGCGGCGGATAGAAATGCAAATAAATTAGCCCATGTTGTCATAATCAATTCTCGGTTAGATTAATTCCCATTCTGTAGTTTCTCGATTCGCGAGACCTCGGGCATCATCTCCATAGACGGGTTGACCTGAATCGCAGCGTAAATTGTCCCCCTTTCGAGTTGACGCCTCCGCTGCCGAATCAGCAGAAACATCTCCTGCGATGGCCCCGATGATGACTGGGCCTGGAGAGCTTCTTGTAATGAAGTAAGTAGAATTAAACGGGAATAGCTACTCGATAGAGAGTGAATTCGCGTCTTACCTTGACCTTTCTCTTGACCCTTATCCGTCGTAAAACCCCGGGGTAGTCGTAGCAAAGGAGCCAGAAGACTCAGTCAAGAAAGTAGCTGCTATTGAGGTGGACGGGTTATTGGCTATCGATGTGGAACTACCTAAATATCGAAGACAAATTTGAATGCGAAAGACGGGGATTTTCTTACATTTGGATGGCCAAAGGAGCAGGACGCGTTCCTGGTGTCGAAGATGGAGATCTAATGGGCCACGAGGTTGATGCTGAAAGAGCAATTGCTGATCCAGAATCCCCACCCATTAGCGCGAGGAGTTGGGTAGTTTCGAATGGCTTGCGAAATATTGGTAGTAGGCGCTGGTGAAGTATTGCCAGGAGTAGTAATGGGCGGCGTCGTCGAAGATAGGGAAGATGTTGTGACGGCCATCCGAGTTGGTGCTGGAGGCGAATTTGTGATACCCTGCTTCGAGGGGGTGACCTTTCTGAATCTGGTCTTGGTTGCGCTTGAGCTTTCGCTAACACTGTCGCTTTACTATCGCTGTGACCATCGTAGTCGTCGTTTCTGTTGCATTTCCCCCTCGGGCACCCACCCGTTTCGGGGTGCAATTGTGTCCATCTCTTAGCCGTTTAATAGTTGACGCCATGAACCAGCCTGAGCCAGAGGTTACGAGTAGGCCTTGAAGGGAAAGAGATGAGTGACGAATGAACAAGTGGAAACGAAGCTGTCTCTGCTGACTAGTGTACCTTGGGAGGCGATCGGTCCATCACGATATCCACCGGGGGATGATCGATAGAGCGCGATGGGCAGATGGAAACAATGAGTAATCCCCTGACGGTACTTTGATCGTAGCGATGAATGCGATGTACGAACTGTTGGGCGAGGACTTGATTATAGCACTTCTGACCCCCTCACGTTGCCCGCCTAGGAGAAGGTGGACGTCTTTAATCACAACTGCACGACTTCCAGTTGCGGTTGTATGCAATTTAGCGCTGGCCGGCCCGGGATCCCGCCAGAAATCAGCTCTGTTGCTCGGCGACTTCGGTTGACGGTCCCGTTCGATGCTAATACAATTTATGTCCGTGAAAGTAAAGCACACTTAAACTTTAAAGCGTCCATATGCGTCCAAATTCGATTACACCGTCCCTAAACTAATTAACGTCCATCACGAAGTCCTCTGAAATTCTCAATTCCCAGCGCCCATTTCGACTTCCCAGCGCTAATGGTCTTCACTTTGGACGCCACGAGCAACGAAGCGTCTTCTCAGCTACGTTTAATTAGCTCCTCCCCCAATCGGTTCGATATCACCCCTCGATGCCTTTGACCTTGACATTTCCATCTCACTGTCCTTGGTAGGGAACTCGATCGGCGTCAGGACTTGTGTAGGTACCGTGATGACACCACCACAGCCTTGGTTTCGCAGCGCGCTTCGCGTGTTGAGGGAGGCAAGTAGAGAATTTATGTAGACTATAAAATACCACGAGAGATCAGCGTGGCTCTGAAAGGAGAAAAGAATGCAGTCGATTGATGAGGACACACGCTTTCCGAGGGCGAAGTAGAGGCCCATGAAGATGAATTTTTGAGGCCAAAGTGTGTACTTTTTAATGGTGAGATTACACGTATGAAAGGGGGAAAAATGGGCATACCGTGATCAGACAGGCCAAAGCACAAATACTTAGGATGGCGTGAGGCGTCATTGATTTTGTGAGACGAGCTTTTGGACCGCGTTTTCCGTACCTCGTGAGCAATCCTACCAGAGGAAGATTGGCCTTATTCCCTGCCCAACGACACCATCTTTGTTGCTTACCTGTATTGATCGTGAAAGCCATTAAGAATGTCACTATTGAGTCGGTTCTGCGATCAGAGACGGCATTAGACGGCGTCGTAGATTACGGATGTCTGAGTAAACACCTCTTGAATCCGGTTCGACTTCGAATGAGAAGCGTACATAGCGAGACCGCGATGGCCGCATCGGCCACGACGGCGCCTGAGAAGCTAGTATAAAGCATTGCCTACGGACATTTGGTCAGAGAGAGAAGGAAGGGTTGTGGCAGCGGACGCACCGAGATTTCACCAAGGCCCTTGAAAGTCTTGAGGACATATCTTTCGGGCGTTTTGGAGAAAAGTCGAAGTAAGGGTGGAGGAAGACTGACCCTCTCGACGCAAATCCTACAACAGAATTATGAAGGTGAGTGAATCCCACCGCTCTGCCAAATATGAAACATACCGCAGGCGAACGCTGATTCAGAGAGATATGGATTGGAACTTCGCTTAAAGACGAAATTCTACATGTACTCACCAAAGACGACAAGCGATAGCACCATCTACATATGGTTGCCAATTCACGGCATCATCGGGGGAAAATATGAAAAATACTGACAATTACGATCGGAAGAAATCGGGCAAGGAACCTCTTCTCGCCGCATACTGTCAAGGTCAAAAGGATGATCAATGAGGGAGGCTAGCGCCCGCCAACGTCGGACTCACAAATATAGACTCGTTTGGCAAAGAAACTGCAGAGTGCAATTTGAGAACCAGTGCAGATTAAGGAACAGTGACTCACGCCCGAACGGTGAGGTCGCTCAGCGCCTACCCACCGTCAGTTCGTTCAGAATATTCTCGAACATGAGGGGAGAAAACGTACAGTAACGTATACCCCAGCAAGCATCGACCTGGGATGAGGGATTCGGACTTCCAATGGTTGATTTTCGAGTCAACGAGTACGCTCACCACGTTGGATATAGGAGAACTTCGAACTTTCCGAAGTTCGTAACGAGGTAGAAGTACAGCGCATGGGTGGTAAGGGCCATATGTGTCGTGTCGAGGATCCTAATACAGCGGTAGAGTCAGTCCTTTACCCTACGACGGGATACGCAGACCTCTTACCAGAGAAAAGCGACCTACAAAAACGGCTTTTAGCGTGCCTAACCCACGAAGGATTCGCCTCATCTCGTGACAGTGCGGACTCACCATCGATTTCAACATGCAACTATCTCGCCGATTACCCACATCGTTGAAGTACAGAAATGTCTGTACACTGGTTACGCCGTAAAGTCTACAGTCATGCGGAATCATTATGAACAAGTCGGATCGTATGCCGAAGACCAAGAAAACAGAGAGAAACGCACATGGCAGCAGCCAGCATCCCAAGGAAGGAAGCCCCTAGTGTTTCGTCGAGCATAGACATGTTGGACGGTCAACCGACGCCAGTGAGGAGCAGGGCACAAAGTGGGCGGGGCAATGAAAGATGTGGAGACAATGGAGGCGTGTCACTTCTGTGCTGGCGAGCTCTCTGCCAATATACATAGGTGAACAGCCCCAATGTCCATTAATGCCCCATCCCTCCTCGCCATCGCGTTCAAAGGCAATCCGGACACTCAATCGAGTGAAGTCATCAAAATCAAACCCTCGTCATCGGGGTCACCGACAACTATAGGTGGCCCCCGAGTAGAGTAGCGTGAAGGAAGCTGGAGCTTCGTGATTTCATTGGGCTTTCACGGCTACAGATTGATATCGCAGTGATGAGTCCTGCGATGCAGCCGTGTTCGCTCCCAGATATAGGAAGTTAGCTTCTTTATTAAAGCAGGCAAGGACCCTTGTGCGCTAATCCCGACGCCTCGTGGCCACATTGAGCATTCTACTAACCCCAGACGCTGCTGCGTCCACGTACTAGATTATCGATGACTCGACGGACACGGATCGCAGAGAGGATAGGGACAGACACCTGTCGCCTTCTCTGAAAATGGAGAGCCCATTTTCGAAACCCGGGCTCCCTCCCAAATTCAGCCGCTGCTCACGATGGTCAACCGCAGTTGCTGCGAAACGATGAGGCTTTCAGCCGCGTCTATTTAAAGGATGGGACTCCCATTTCTCGGGCTTCCTTGTACCCCTTTTAGTTCGTCCTTTTGCCCACATTCGGGCTTTCCGGTCCTCTCTTCCACCTCCAAACCCTGCTCTTGTTTCGTCTCGTCGCCGTCCGTAAAAATGGTGCAGGAAGGAACAACAGAAAACGGTGAAGATCAGACTCCTGTTCCCGTGAGTGGCGCGGCACATTTCGCAGTGCGTGCATAATCTTCCTGGCTGTGAACCGCAAGCCGAGTGGGCGGGTTTACGGAGACCCAAGAGGAATATTAGGAAACCACATATGCGATAGATATGGATATGAGAAAATGTTGACCATGTCGATAGTCGATATGTATGCTAGAAAGCAGAAGGAAGACGTACATACGAACGAAAAGCTGGGAACATTAACGGAGGAATAAAATTCGCCCAGACAATGTACACCCTGGCCTTCCTCGTCACAAGTCAGCATCGCGAATTAAAAGGCGCCAGCCAGACGATGATAGAAGATAAACGGAAGAGACAACCTCGAGGCGAAGGACTGGCTATGATGCCACGATAAGATAAGATTGGAGCTGATGACAGCCGGCTTGGCTCGGCCGATTGCTCCAAAAGACGAATGCCATCTGTTCTGCTTTCTACGACGTCCACTATGGATCATACATCGAAGACAACTTAAAAGGCTCTGCTTTTCACTGAAACGAACCGCGGGTAGCGTGCGACGTTCGGCACGACTATCAAAGGCGCAAAACCTGCCACGTTTCGAACCATGCTGTTGCTGAGCTCGAGGTTCTCGAGTCGACGCCGAGCATGTCTGCTCTTGTGTCTCTACGAGTCGAGAAACCGGTTCCAGGTTGGGTACCTGTAGACGAAAGCGTCGATCTCGGGCTCAAGCCTGGTCCTAGGCCCTCGATGTCAAAGGAAGCTCGTCAGGATCCCGACTGGACACCCCCGTCCTCGAAGGACTCAAGAAGGCTGAGAGCGAATAATCGTGACGAGTGTAGAAGGTCTCTGCGGGTGCATATCGTCATTGTGAGTTTGATTCCATCGCAGAAGCCTTTGTTTTGCTCTTTGATGTCCTACTCCGCATACGGTTCTCGTCTGATCATCGGTATAGGATCAACAGTTCAACTTCACGTTCGTCATCTTCAGTCTGCAATCAAATTCCGCGGTCTTTCTCTATTTCTCTCCCAGACTCGAAGGCCGACGAAAGAACTTCTAGTTACTTAACGTGATGGAGTGGGTGCTCCTCGTCGCTCCCTTCTTTTTCTGCCTTCGGTCCTTTATACTCGCGACCTGACTGACGCTGACGTTGGTTAGCACGGACAGGTTTCGCCACCGGGGTTGTTTGCAGACTTCGGCTTTGGCTGGCGGGCTAATCCTTTTCATTTATTCTTGCTTCTATCCCTTCCAAACTCAAGCTCAGAGCAAGCACGATGTCTGTGTGGATGTGGATAGATGTCCTTTCGAATCTATTGGCGGACCATCGCCGTGAATGCAAGTATGAATATGGGGCAGCGTCATCTTCGTCTTCGACTTCGTTTCTAGCCCCGGTGTTGTCCTTGGATTCGGGTGGACTTAGGCTCGGCGGTAGGGTTTCAGTGTTAATGGCATGAGAGGGCGACGGGGTGGGGGGCGAGGGCGAGACGGATGTGGGCATAGCGATGGATGAACAGGGATGGACGGATGGAGGGTGGGTGGGATGGATGGCAGAGCACGCGAGTAGGTGACGGCTGTGGTTCTGTGTGTGGATGTGGTCCCGTCGCCCGGTTCTGGTTCAGATGTGGAAGGTTGCTTGGTTGGGTGCCAATCCATGGGTGGTTGCCGAGCGGGTACGGTTACGGGGCAGTTGCGGGTGCATTTCCTTCTCTCTTCGCCCTTCGTGCTCCGGTTCTTCGTCCTGGACTTTCGAGTTTTGGACCCACTTGCGTGTGGTACCCGTTCGAGTGGGCGTTCATTTTTTGTTGACGCTCGGCTTCTGTCAATTACGTCCAACTCGCGTTCGCGCTTCCGAATTTCGAATTTTGTTCTTAGACATAACCCTGGGCCTTGTTCAGATGGCCTTGCTAACCTTTCGATCGTGTTGGAAGTAGTTTCGATGATGGGGTTTTCCTGTTTTTTTCTCTCTTTTCTCTCGTTCTTTCTCTTCCGCTTTGTCTACTGGACATCGTGCGTCATATCTCATGCATCACGGTTGGCTTGTCCATCGTTTTCGTTTTCGGCTCCTTTGCTTTTGAATTCCTTCTACGTCTCTGACGTCGAGACGGATCTTTTCTCATTCTCATTCTCTGCCAGTTTCTCTCCTTCTCGGATGTCCTCTCCTGCATGGTCGAGACCAGCATTTTCTCGGTCTTTATGATTAATTCCTTCTCATACGTCCTCTCAAATATGAGTTGAACTTATACTCGGTCTTTATTCAACTCCGCCGACGGATATGCAAATCGTGCCCCATAGTCTCTACGGCCTTCATTGTCGTTGTCTCCTTTATTTTCACCCATGCCGTTTGAGACGCTTCGTGTTTCGTCTGCTAGTGAGTCTTCAAGCTTCAGGCTTCATCCCGGACCGCCCATGGATGGCCTGTTCTGATTGCGATTCCTCCATATGCACCTACAGGCATCCGTACGACGTACAGTCGGGTGTCGCGGCTCATCAGGCCAAAGACAACGACTTGCTTTCTGGCTGAGGTACGGGTGTTGGTCCAGCCATTAGTATCTCCAAATTGAATGGCCAGGCATCGGAGCGCCTTCTCCGGCTTCTCCTTTGTCACTTGACAATGCCCGGCTCATGGCCTACTGCCCGGACTCAAAGCAACATACCGCGACTATGAGCACAAGTATAATCGTCTTTCTATCGGCGGTGGCTGTCATCGATCTTGAACCTCCGACGATACCATCTGGCTCCGAGACGCGGCGGCAGCGGCACGAATTCGAAGCCATCCTCTCTAAAGTCGACGTATGATTCACGGGATACAGCGCAGGTATCAACTAGCGCCGCGTTGATGCGGCCGTGCAGGATTCTTCGGATTTCCGCTGTCTGCTACGGGTACATCCATGTAGGCCTACGGCCTGGTACTTCGACCTTTCTTTGCTGGACTTCAACTTTCGGCACCCTTCGTCAGAAGCTATTCCTTTAAACCTCTGCTGAGATTCTGGAGGTACGCTCCTCGGTTGCGGTCATTCTTACACTTACAACTCTCGATCTCGAGCCCATTTACTTTCGGGCTGAAGTCAATTTGGTTACGTTCGATCCGTTTTGAAGGGTGACATATACCATATGCACTGGTACATGGACCCACCACATCACGACACAGTCTTCGGACGTGGTACCCCTCAGTTACAGGACCCTTCTGTTCAACATGTATACAGCCGCGCTTTTGAAGCTTATATTATGGCGTGGAACAAATCTTGGGCGATTTGTCGTCGTTCGTTCTCTGCAGCAGGCTATGTCTTCCCCGTAGACTTCATCTGCCACCCTTCCACCTTTTCATTCCTCGTGGAGACTTGCCTTGTCTGTTACCGTTATTTCCTAATGAATAATAAATCTTGGTTACTGTGAGCTGAAATGTGGTAGCGAAAAGTGCTAGTTGTTTGTCGCGTGATATTGATGCTCCCATGGCGGCTGGTGTCGCCCTAATACTATCCTTGAATCCACACGCGAACGTCCTTTTCGTCCTAATATTTCAGTCTTCCCCTCTATTCAACGGTGGCGCCATTTGGGCGAGGACCGGCGCGTGTGCCTTCCAAAGCAATGGGCCAATCAATGCGTCCTGATTGGTCTCCGAAGCACAGCACGATGCAGCAGCCGTTTAGGCCCTTTGGCCTAGATTCCGCAAACACGTGGATCGAAAAGATGATTAGCGCCCGTGGGGAGAAGGCTGCTTTTATGCCCAGGCTTTCATGTTCCTTCCCTTCAAAATACATTCTCCTAGCGCTTATCTTACTCACAATTGTTGCGGGGACACCTTATAGGCGACTTAATCCAGCGGCAAAAGTGAGGGTGCTGTCTACGAGTACAGGAAGGGAAAACCATTAACCGGCACTGGAGAAACGGCGCATCATATTACCTACTCAGCAATTCAGGAACAAGCCCTCTTCTGTCTTGGCAATGCGCAACAGATCGAGGAGAAGGAAAAGCTTGTGTCGAGGTTCTAAAAATATAACACACTACCGGCGTGCAGGAAAAGACCGACATATGTCATGAAGTAGGAGACGAGCATTCTGCATGGAATTTTTTGCCGCATGCGTCAGTTCTTCGAGCCTCGATTTGTTAGATAATTTCTGGACTCCCACTCTGTGCTGTGTTTAAACGATGAAGAACATGGCTATATTGCTTGCATTCATGGTCAACCCCATCGAAAAGTTAAATTGGAAATAGCCCTCCCTAAGTTCACTCTTGGCTGTTCGCCTCACGACCCCATTCAGTCTGGTGTGCTCTTTTCGATTTTGGGCCTTGAATCCTGGGATGTATGGCCTACAGTGCGAACACCTGGGTAGTTCGCAATTTGCTTTGTTGCGAGATCAGCCCGGACACGTAGCTAATTGCAGAGAAAAAATGGAGAGAGCTACGCAACAAATTCGTTGTTGGAAAGCGTACGTGCTGACCCACTGTTGAACGCCACTGCGTATCCCTCCTACCTCCGTACGGAAATGCAGAAGAGCGGCTTTTGACGCGATTGGCGGAAAAGAGCCTATTTCCTGTCGGGACTTGGCGGGCTTATGTTATCTGGCTACTTGGGCACGAAGATGCCCTTTTCTATATATTTCTAACCTTGACGGACGTGAAGCGAGGTATTGGGGCCCTTGCGTTTTTTTGTTCAAGGTTACAGATAAAAGACCGCACGAGAAGGTGGGATCCGGCGCTCCCTTTCTTCCCTCCCCCACAACCGCAGTGTTTTTTTGCTGTTCGCTGAGAAAGCCAGAGAGGTAAGAACGTTATATCATTCATACGTGATATTCTCGGTTGTTCATACGAACAGTCCGTAGAGTGCAGCGTTATCCGGAAAAGCAACGAATTTCCGTGGACGCGACCGACGTTGACACATACTCGAGATGGCCACCGTCCAGAATACCCAATCAAACCGCCCGCTCGCCACTGCTGCTGACGTCCAGCCTGATCATGGGCGCCTCCAAAATCCTCGCTACCTTCTCAAGCTACTTGCATGCGCCGTTGAATGGTACGAACACAGTTCGTTTACCATCGAGCAGAACGAGTACCCCAATGAACGCGCTCGAGACATTATGGTTGCGATCGAGGTCCTCGTCCTCAACCACAGGGTTCTGCAGATCATCCCCACGGAAGTTTTGCCCTTCAGCACACGCCTTGTCTCCCTCACTTGCGACCTCCGCGGCGACGACATATACACCTTCTTGCACTTCCCACCCGCCACCTTGAATGTCCTCGCGCAGGTAGCCCTTAAATTCATCCCAAAGATCACCGGTGCGAAGTCGCCGAGGTCGAAGCTCCTCTCGTGCCTCGGATTCACAGTCTTCGGGTCACACAGGGCGCTCAGAGAGGTGACGTTGGAGATCCAGAACGGGATCCATCCATTAGACCTCAAGCTCCCGTTCGCCCAGCTCACCAAGCTTGACTTCAGCGCGTCGCCGCTGTCGCCAACCCTCTTCCTGAGCCTCATGCGCGCCACCGCGTCATCGCTCCTCTCTGCGTCCTTCCAGGTTCGCTTTCCTCGCGTATCCAACCGCGCTTTGCGGCCCATGATGTTCCCGGTGCCCGATTGACCGACCTTCACCTCCGTCGTGAACTCGAGCTGCCAGCGTCGTTTTTTCTTCCTCTCCACCTTCCGGTCCTACAGAGCCTACGAATCGAGAGTTCGATCAGTTCGCGGGTGGGATATTGATGTACGAACCGCTCCTGGTGCAGTGCTTCAGGACGCTCCGTATCCTGGAGCTAGCGAACTACGAGGGCGAGGTGGACGAGGGGCATGTTCCACCGGTCCAGAAGCGCGAGAGGACATCGTACCAAGAGTTGAATACGATCCTCGTGTTTTTGCGTCAGCTGGAGGTTCTGCGTTTGGCCGTCGACATAGATGTGCATGCGGACACGATCATCAGGATCGCCAAGGGTCAATTAGCCCCTCTCTTATCCGACATCCAGCTCTACAGTGCAAACGGACAGCTCGTTATGTGGATGGTCGAGCGGCGAAAATTCCTGGAGGGTTATTATCTCCTTCAGCCCGGGTCGTCGAAGAGGGTCGGGGTGAAGGAGTCTCGCATCATCAAGCCACTTCGTCGCGTTGATATTTGGGTGAACAGGGGCGAGGTGGAGGAGTTATCCGACCGGGCAAGAGCCCTCGGTCTGTCTGGAATTATCACCCTCCGAGGTGTATAGCTGACGAATGAGGTTTTCCACATCTTGAGCTTTAGTGAAGGGATATGTTGATCGCCGGCCAGTCGTTGTCGAGTTTACCTTCTTGATATAGGTTCAGCGAGTAGACTTTGTGTATAAATACAAAAAGAAAATATGTACATTACCCTCGCCATTCAATTCATGTACGCCTTCAGTGTCAGGTCCGGCGTTGCTATTTGACTAGGGACAACCCAACATGACTGAGTCGATCCTACAAGGATTTGCCAGGATTGAGCACTTTCTTGAGGCAAAGACTTCGGAAGAAAAGTCGGTTTCAACAATTCCACATCACGAAATAGGAAGAAGTCAAGAAAAGGAACTCAGGAGATATCGTGTTGCGTCCAGGGCCTCGTGGCGAGTGCGAGAGTGATCCACCCAATGAAAACGGACCTTTGGATGCCTTTGTTTGCTCCCGTTCGGCTCGGGCTTCCCTGTTCTTCCTCTTCCTCCCACCAACCTCCCAGTGTGTCTATCCAGTATACTGTAGATGCTCCAGACGATTACCCGCGCCAGCCAAGTGGTACGTTTACTCGCAATCGGTCAAGCGGAAACACTCAACTATTTTGCAACCATTTTCGATTTTAGAACACAAGAACAGCCGCATGATTGAGCATTACAACTTACGAAGAGGTTCTGCCAGCGCGTGTGCCCTATCTGGCTGTTCTTGTGTGAAGCTAGAGTCGAGGGTGCGTCTGACCTCCTCGCACAGGGCCCGTATTGCTGCGATCAAGCGCCTTCGTTGCAAGCCGATGACGTGCCGTGGTCGTTCCATAAAGATCGAGGAGCCATATTCGTATTAACCAACTCGTGCACTTGGCTTCGTCTGGTCTGTTGATAAGGCAGATGGTGCGCGCTCTATTCTTTTTCTGCCCCGTACCGTCGTAGCTCGCCATCCTTTCTTCCTTCCATCTAAGCTTCTCGACGTCGAATATTGCTGATGATCGTTTCCCCAAAAGTATTACTTTCAGGCGCGTTCTATCCTTCTTCCCGAAGCCAGTGGTGCCCATCCTTGCTAAATCTGCCCGTAACGAATATGGGCAGATCAAGACTGGACGTACAACTGCTCTCAAGACCCACAACCCGCCTTCGAACTTCACTTGGACCTCAAGCACCACGTAGTGTGGTCGGTTCTGCAGAGTTGGGAGGAATCAGACTCGGTAAGGCGTCCACTCTCAACCACGAAAACTTCGCTCGACGGTTAGCCTCGCACCCATCTCTACCAGTCCTGACGTATTCTTTCTTCTATCGTTTCAGGGGCCTCTTCGCGATATTGGGAGGCAAACAAGAGGGAGGAACGGGTGCAGTTCCTGAGTGGGCACCTGCATTACTTTGCGCTTAGAGGTTCCCGAGGTGGTCGAGATAGGCAAACGTCGAAGGTTCGTGCCCTTTCGTTCTTCCTCGCTCCGATCGACCCCTACCTTCCCTTGCCTTCTTCAAGTAATCGATACCTTCCGTCAGCCTTCAGCATTTCCTGATTGCATACGTCGATCGTCTATCCCGTCTTTCCCTGTTTCTTATTTCCGCATTTTCTGGTCAGAAATCTAACATACCCACAGACATTCCATCTTCCTCTATCCTGCATTGGACACTTCAACCTCGCCGATCTCGCCTTGGTGATTATAGCCGCGAACGGTCGAGCACCCACGCAATGAGTCGTGAAAGGTATGGTCGAATATTATTCTACACGGCTTATCTGATGATTATCTGTCGCTGATGTACGACGCAGAGCACACCAGCTACCCTCTTTGCTGGAATTTCGCGTAGAACCGTCGTCGCCTTCACGTCTGCTATCAGCTGGTGAGAGGCAATATCTAGTCTTAACCGGCTTCCGTCTCTAATATCAGCTTTAGATCTACCATCGAACTGGAAGAGGTGACCTCGATCAACGTCAGCGTCAAGCGTCAAAGAACCGGCAGTAGTGGTGGCAGCGCACACGCGGAGAGACCTGTGTCTGGAAGGTTCATTAGGAGAGTTGTAGTGCCGATGGTCACCACGACGAGACGAAGGCGATGTTGTCCGCGAGGTATGTTCCTGCGTTCCTGCTTTCTTTTCCTTGTGTCGGTTGCGTCGATTTCTGTGCTCGAAGTCCGGTTTCAATCGGGCAACATTCTTGTTCTTCTCGCCATTGTTCAAGGTGCCGATATTTAGTGATTTCTCCTTCCCCTTCGTACTCATTGTTCCTCCTCCCGTTTCTTCGCTCTCCGTCGCACATCTTTCGTTCTCTCTTGTTGAAACATTGCCTACATCTTTCCCGTTCTGCCTGACGTATATTTTTGGTCAATCGACCATCACTACCTTCTCTTTCCTGTCAACTCTTGTTCCCATCGTTAAGTTCACTTATCTGATTGCGAATTTTCCTTCAGATTCACTAGTGCCTTTGCCATGGAAAATCGCCTAACATCTCTCCTGACAGCCTTAACCAGCGACTTGTCGTTGGTTCAGCTCATCGCTGGCACGATCGTCTCTCAAGCCCTTCACACTCAGTGGCATCGAACACGGACTTTCTCGGCAGCTGAACGACGGACTCGGCACCCTTCTACGACGTGTTCGCCGTACTGTTCAAGATTCAACCCATTATCGACAAAACATGATCATGGATCTGCAATGTGTTCTTCGTATTTCAGGATTGTGGCTACTAGATGTCGGAACTCGTTTGAAATTGTATCGTTACGTTTCAGCGAGCTGTCACTAATTAGCGAAGAATTCCGGGAGGGAAAACAGACTGGCAGCCTTTATTTGAGCATTCCTTTGTCGCATTCTAAAAAACCATTAGTGCTAGGTCTTCCAATCTTTGGGCTGTTATTTTGGGCCGACCATCACCGTGTCTGCGACGCTCGGCCCGACTCCGTGGACTAAGGATAAGATATGTATATGAGCGCTAAGGATGCACAGCAAGTGCCCGTCGATGTTCGCTTGAAACTTCAGCTTCAGCTTTGTCATACTGGCGTTCCGGTTGGCATATTTTTCTGCTCTTTCAAGCCATCGCTCTGACGCTCATGCCGACCTAGTAGTATCATGATATCACCTCATGGGTCTCCTGCTCGTGAGCGCAAGACAGAACTGACTAGGCTTCCTCCCGTGGAATCGTTGTCGACACCCTCTCGCCATCAGTCGACTTGTAGCGGTCCGATGGAAGCGCATAGCCCAGAATTGAAAACCTGTTCCGTCGCAGCTACATAACAAAAGACAGACACAGCACGCACGCAGCGAGGTTGTCGACTTGTCACGTTCGTGATGGACCCTGTTCCCGAGATCCCCGCCGACGACGATCTTCCTCTGTAAGTTCCTGCTCCAGGCACGAAGTCGAAAGTCACACCTACGCATTCTAGTGAGTCGTGATTATTTGAAGATTTTTTGGCGTCTATAATGATTGATCAATCAATTCCAATAGGTGATTCGCCTGAAGTGTTGAATCTGGAGAAATCCAGGCAATCGAACCTGTTTACCATCGGGTTTACGATAAGACTTTCATCTTGCGATGCGCCTGAAGGCTGCGTCCGAGACGGCCGAAGGTGGATCCCGCGAAGCAAAGGATCCGGTAGATAGTGAAATGATCTGAAGAGAATTGTATTTCCGCTATCCACCTATCTAATAAGATTGGCAGTACAGCTTCACATCTCCCACAACCCGAGACCGTCCATTTCCCGAGAACGAGATGCATTCTCTCGAAGTGCACTGCCAATCGAATAAATTTGCTTTGGATGTGGATATATCCCCTAAGTAGGCTTGATAGTGTGTTTCTGACTACTAGCCAGTGACGCCCATCTTTACCGCCTGAATGAACACGACGAACCCATACGCCCAAGGCGGTTGGCAAAACTGGGCACCGACTGCGCCTGTGCCTCCCACATTCGGCGCCTTACCACACCCGGGGACTGTGTCTTCTCCAGATTGGATTTCGCTTGCTTACGAGACAGCAGATGGAGACGTCCTGGACTGCACCCTGCTGAGCCCAAACAAGAAATTGGTATGCGAGGTGTCGACAGAAATATTGGACAATGCAAGGACAACGACAATGTTCTCCCACGGTGACGGGCGTCCGTTCGCGAAGATCGAGTGGAATGAAGACGGAAGCAACTTTGTAGAGATACAAGGAATTCTCCCGAGGCACGGCGTATTGCAGTGGATCCGGTTCTCAAGGGAGGAAATGAGGTAAGTAAAGAGGAGATCTCTACTTACTTCCCGTTCATAGCACAATGGTTCCAGACGAGACACTAATGGCATTTTAATCCCTGATTCAAGTGCTACTCGGGTCATACAAATCAGTGGTCGGGATTATACCTTTGAACGCCAGAGAGAAACCATCTACGTGGGTTATTAGGTCTGCGCATCATGGCGAAGACTAATATCTGATTTGGGACTAGATGTACCAGTACAACGACCACAGTCAGAAAATCGAGCTTCTGGCGAAGTTTCATCATGGTAATGACTCACCGGTGCTTGACGTAGCACCGAAGGCAATCCGTTGTGACCTCCTCGAGCCTTTGATCGTCGCCTTCGTGCTACTTACAGAGCACCATGGAATCCGCTATATCAGAATCTAGTATTATTAAACGATATCTGGGACTATGCAATCTTCTTGTCTTGAGATCTGCCAGGCTTTACTACTAGTAGTGTAAGTTTCTGTTGGGTTTTTGCTTACCATTCCTCTCCAATTTCTCGGTCGATTAGCGACGGTCAGATCAATTCTCCACACTCGGAGCTGCGTTCTGCATCGTACTTCAGCTCATCCATACGAGTACAATATCTCCTGTTCTCGTCGTCCTGCATCCCTTATCGGGCACTTGTGTAGGCGCCTATGGTATTTCTCAACCAACCTGAGACCAACGGCAGAAAGGTGTTTCTGGAGCGAGGCGGGCCGGGGTCACGCTATCGTGCGAACTCGTGGCTGATTCCGATTTTTTAATGCGAACCTTGTTCTCTTCCTAGCCATTCACACAGTTCGCGAACTAAACACTTCTACACTCCCTGAGCGCTTTCCTGATGAACGCCTAGAACGCCTTTGCATGCCCGGTCTCGTGGCTTCCATGAGAGACTGCGCTCTCATCGCAGCCTTTCCCTCCGCGCCTTTCTCAACTTGCACGGTCTCAGGCGACCGTGATCCTTTCTCCTCGACCTGATCACGCAGCGCCACGAGTAAGTCTGATTGAGTATGCGTATTTCCAGCAATTGCGCTTTCAGAAGGAATGGCTCTATTCCCTCTAATCCCTGTTCAGTTGAAACGTGGAAACTTGCGATTGATGTCGCTGCACAGCCTCCAGTCAAGGGGTGCGACGCTTGCCGAGAGCTTCTTCCTCGTTCCTTCGGTCTTTAGCTCACTGCCGCTGCGCAGGCCACCTCACTTCCGGAAACGTTCTGGGAAGGCGCCTAACTCGCTGGTCGCCTGTGGTGAATTGAGCCTGGAGGTCGATCAGGGTGGTACGTCTCCCGAGCCTGTTTGAGCGCCATTTTGGGGCTTCCGTCACATTGACTAATAAGCTTTATTTGGCCCGCTTCCGTTCCGTGCGCCTGGTAGGTGGACGGCACGCGGGCGGGAATGGAACTTTTTGCACATCGTCCGTCGCTCCATCTCAGTTGGCGCGCTCAATCTGCGTCACTACACGAGCCATGGAAGACTATCCTCGCAAAGAACAAGGACAGGTGCTCTCTGGTCCGCGATAAGTCCTTCATAGCGTGTCGATCCTTTGGGAAAGATGTGTTTCGGTGCTCCTGCCCTGTGCATGCCCTAAGCGGTCAATTGTGTGAGTATACTCCATATCAGGCAGACCCGAGCTGAGATCTACGTTTACGTTGGCTGGTATATAATTCATTGACCTTGAACGACGTTGGATCATTAAGCCCTTCTTCGAGCTTTGCCTGCTCTCAGCTGTCGACACTCGTCTAGCATCTGGTGCTATAGAGACAGCTCCGCCGCATCTTAAACGCCTCTTTTTCTCCCGTTCTCGTTTCAACGGTTTCATTCAACATGTTCGTTAACAACCCCTACGCTCAAGCTGGATGGCATAATCCTCAGAACCCCCACTCCATTAACAACGCGCCGTGGCGTCCCAACCCATGGCACCCTCCTACATTTGGCGCCCTTCCTCCCCCTGAAGACCGACCTGCCTCGGTCCTCAGCTTCGAGTTCGCTCCTCTCAACCCCGATATATTCAACTGCATAGTCACTGGACCGAACCACACAAAATTCTTCGACATCACGACCGCGTCCGGGCGGACTCACATCCGCAAAGCTTCAGAGGATTTCGCCAGGATAGATTGGGTTCAACACCCAACTGTGGAGGCACGAGGAGTTCTTGCGAGGCAAAGAGCGGGCGATTTTTTGAAGCTCACATCCGATCAAAAGTTCGTTCCGTGCGGTCATTCCGAGAGATGGTATTGAAACTAATATTATGTACCTCCAGTCATAGGACGATGACCATCAGTGGCCGTACATATGCATGGATACCATGTGAGACTGGCATCTACGTAAGTCTGCACTATTTTCTCAGATGGGCGTCGAGACTGAGAGATTCCCGGTAGTTGTACAGCGCTGGTCCGAACCCACCTGCACAATTCGCTAGACTTACTCTCTCCCGGGACAACACGAAAGTTGTCCTCGAGATAACGAGTGAAGCATTCGGCGTCGGGCTCTTTGAGCCGTCTGTCATTTCGACCGTCCTCCTCTTTAGCGCTCGCAACATTGATTAGGCCTTAGACGCTGCGTCCTTGCACAGAGTTTCATTTCGCTTTTCACTATCACACCGCATTTACCCGCTTTCGATCTTCGCTGCACATCTTATTTATGTCCATTCATCATGTATCAATTAGTGCATAGCGCCTTCTCGACCATTGTATCCATAGCCATCCTATTCCAGTATTTCTCACCATTCGTCATTTGTATTATATTTATTAACGTGTCTCTAGCAATCGATATGCGGTCTTCGTAGGATACCTGTCTCCTCATCGCTCGGAGATCTAAATATAGTCCTACAAGTTCATTCGCGACGAGTTTCGGAAAGAAGAATTTGCTATTCATCCACACTGACGCAGTGGCGTTACTTTACAACTTTGATGACGACACAAGTTCTACCGCTTCGAGGCAGGGCCTTACGCGCGATCCGAAACAGAAATAATTTCCTCACGCAGTCGACCTCAGGAACCGGTCGGCACCGCACGCCAGCTCCTTAGGCGCCTAAATCCCTTCCGCCCTGGGGTGTTGAGCCTTTTTTACTCCAGGAAGTGATCTATGTAAGTACCAGGCACCGGCGACGATGTTTACTTGTGTCCCTTCCGTACCTGACGGAATGTCAGGCCTCGCCCGAGGGTCCCGTGGTCGAGCGGAACGGATCACTCAAGTGACACCGCAGTTTCGACGTACCCATCGGGAGATAAAAGTTACAGCTGTCAGAAGGATCTAGGTCTCTCGTACTGACATTTCCATCGATTGTTACGGGTGGAGCAGAGCCGCTATTCGCTTGTGATAGTACTGTCGTCGAGCATGGCCAGCTTCGTTGACAGATGCGAGACGAACAAATTGATGTTCGCTTATGGCCCTTCCCTTAGTTCTTTGTTCGGGTCCCTGGGGTACCCACCCTGACTCCCGCTGACATAAGCACGCAAACTCGGCCTCTTCCCATCTTTGGAGACAGAGCGCGAGCGCCAATGTCGGGCGTCTGTGCACACCCCTACCAAGTGAAGCGCGTAAGGAATCAAAAGTAGGCTATGTAAATATAAGAGTTTTTTTTTAAATAATTTCTCTCTCAATGGCACTCTCGTTGACCATAGAA
>MPNV01003514.1:0-11559 GCA_013376435.1 Cyclocybe cylindracea
CCGAGGTACTCATTTTAAATATTTTTGTGTTTTTCACACATTTTCCACTATTTCTCAAATACCATTCCCCCCAGGCATCTGGGTCTCATCCATCACTACTGAAATATGCTAACTGACACTCCCCCAACCGGAATATGCATTTGGATGAGTGCAATATGTGGATTTGGTCAATATATAGGTAGATACTGATGTGGGGAACTACCTCCTCCTTCCCCTCTTCATAACTTTCCACAGACTCATCCCCTTGCCCTCACAAGTACCTCGATATGTTTCTCTCTATTTATTGTCATTTATCATGATTTTACATGTGCCAATATCCCCCATCCTGGAGGTCAATAGAATATTCTATTTCCTGGAAAACCAGTCAATAACTCAGCTTCAAGGCCATATAAAATTATGATAAAATCTGTTAAATTCATGAATAAATATGTACTATCCATGTACCAACTTTCAGGCTGTCAGAGCTGCATTTAGTAGGGTATCTGCAGTGGGTCTCCTGGTGTACCTATACACCCCCTCATATCTACTACACCCAGACATCTCCTGTCACTATACATGATGCCATCACTCTCAGACACGTATTTGATTATTTTTGGCTGAGTCAAATGGCCCTAAACATGCCCAGGGATGCATGGGTGCATCATGCATTATAGTAGCCAAAATCGCTTTTGCCATATCTCAACGAGTTCTCACCCGTTTCACTCGATAAGGATGTGTAATGACCTGAACAGGAGGGGGGACTTGGCCTCAGCATGCTCTTGTGCTGTGCCCCTACACATCATCTGGTTGTCCCCAATTTACTGGAAGGTGCCTTGGTCTTGACAGAGGAGAGACAAGAACAGTCATCCTGGCCAAGGCCCAGGAGACAGGAGAATGAACAGAGAGCAAGGGGGTATCAAGGCTGAGATTCAAGCTAGGGAATCCAGTACACTACCTAGGTACTTATACTACTGAGGACAATGGAGAAGATCTAGGTTATGTAATGAATGCCAGCAAGACAATGAACAGAAGAACAATAGGAACAATGATGAATGGAACAATGAAGAGACAGCCCATTGATGAACCAGAACAATGAACAATGGAACAATGGACAATGGGTTCAGGGATGGGATGTGACAGGGTGTCTAAAGGAAGGTATCAACGTACCCGACATTTCGCTCAGCCAAAGCTAAGCGAAATAATGTGAGGGGAAGCCGGAATTCTGCACGGATGTCCAACCATCAATATGCTTACATAATTGGGAAAGCGCATCAAAACTGGCTGTGCCTGCTATTCCCTGTGGTGTGGCGCACCCCATAATTCATAATAAATGCTCAAAATATTTGTAAAGCACCCTCTATCATAGTTAAATGTGTCCACAAAATTTTATGCCGAAATATTAAGTATTCGATTTGATATTGAATTGTTTTGTATTAAAATCGCAAAAGACTCGGCTTTTTTTGAGTTTTCTGCCTTTTACGGCCCTGCCGCCCCATCCCGCACCCCATGGATGCCATGATAATTATTACCATTCATATCCAGACCCGCCCAACCCATTTTTAGGCCCCCACAGCACCCAGAATGCACCCCACTGTCCCACTAGCCCCTATCATGCATGCCCTACCATCCCTGCCTGTTTCGGATGGATTTCCCATGCTTTTCCCACCCCTCCACCTCCCCACAGGCCACCCAAACCCACCCACCCCCCGGAAGGGTGTTGGTCATTTTATTACCCATCCCGCCCCACAAAATCCCCTGCCCCCTCACGTCACACCCACAGCCTGACTGATAAACACAGTCTGTAAAAACACAGTCCTGACATATAAGGCTACCTTGTAAATAGACAGTCTTTGATATAGAATTCTAGCAGACATGGCTGATTGAGTTCTGCGTCTGGCACAGTAACTTTGCCAGAGACATAGCGAGTTCTGTTGAGCTCGGTATGTCCCTTGTAGATGATGGCAGCTGAGGCCACCTGGTGCGCCGACAAGAGGGGCACAGACCCATCTGATGCCGCCAACACTGTGAGTGGATCAGCCCTCGCTTTCGCAATGAGCTCGTCCAAGTAAGGTTTCCAATCCACCCCCAGGGTACAATCGTCAAAGAGAACGTGGTCCGCATAGCGGTCCAGCAGGCGATCACCTGGCCAGGCCTCAGGAGCAAAGGGCTCAAAAGACTCAGTCAAAGCTGGTAGGCGGTCAATGATTTCCATGACTGTAGAGGAGACACGACCCCGCATGGATGGGGTCATCCGAGCAGAAGAACGCGGGTGGGGTTCCATGTTCTTAATATATGCTGAGCTCAACATGGAGCACAACGGGTGGGTGTCTGAGAGGGTGGCGATGCGGTACACCGCTCGTGCAGCCAACTTCTTCAGCATAAGATGGACGGGGATGAGGCCAGCGAGGGCCTCAAGCGCGCCTGCAGGGGAGGTGCAAAACACACCCGTGATCCAAAGAGCAGCCTTACGCTGCATCCTGTTGAGGTGGGTCAGGGCCATCTTATAACGACCGCCCTGGAAGTACCACAGACGATAGCCGTACGTCGCAATGGGAACGACGCACGACCTGTAAAGCAAGCGCCTCTGCTTGGGAGTGAGGCCTCTAGTAGAGTTCCCGAGCATGCCCATGGCTTGCACGGTGGTGAACACCTTGGTGGCGTAGAAGCGAACGTGCTCATGGAAGGTGAGCGCATGGTCAAAATAGAAGCCCAAGTACCTCCAGTAGGTCTTGGGCTTCAAGGGGGTATTGCCAGTGTGGGGTGCGTACCCCAGATCGAGTGAGGGGTTATACGTGTCGTGGCGATGCATGAAATGGATGGGACCATCCTGGCCCAGTCCAAAGAACTCAATGATAATAATGTGGGCCTGCGTAAGGCCTACAGGATTATCTTTGTTTTGTTTACTGCTTTCGCACTCATTCTTGAACACGACAAGACTGAGCTGTTTCATTTCACACGTCGCCATGATGCGTACAATCCCTCGCTCGATCTGGGGTACGCACCCCACACCGGCAATACCCCTCTTAAGCCCAAGACCTACTGGAGGTACTTGGGCTTTTACTTTGACCGCGTGCTCACTTTCCATGAGCACGTCCGCTTCTACACCACCAAGGTGTTCACCACCATGCAAGCCATGGGCATGCTCAGGAATTCTACCAGAGGCCTCACACCTAAGCAGAGGTGCTTACTATACAGGTTGTGCATCGTCCCCATTGCGACATACAGCTATCGTTTGTGGTACTTTCAGGGCGGTCGCTATAAGATGGCCCTGACCCACCTCAACAGGATGCAGCACCTAAGGCTCCCACGTTATCCGGCTAAATAGCCGGGAACTCTGACCAGATTTGGCCCCATCAATTTGCAGGGGTTTCCTTCAGGTTCCTTCCCCGCCGTTATTCCTGTCCACATTTCTGCCTCTGTAGGGAGGGGAAGCGCCTCTCGGACCATGCCCTCCGTCCCTGAGCTCACCGACCCCGGAGAATGCCAGCAACTGTACAGTACTTGTTGCCGAGTCCTGCCGCGCGCCCATCAGACTCCCGATCACACCCTCTGTCACGTCCCGCCTCTGCCCCGCTTTCCGCCCCCGCCTTCCGTTGCAGCTCCCGCCCCGCCTCCGCCCCGCCTCCCGCCCCGCCTCCCATCCCTTCGCTGCATGGCGCTCCTTGACTTTTTCAAGGGCGCTCCTTCTGTGTTCATTTGCGCCGCTCATTCACATCGTTTGCGGCCCTTCCTCCCCTTCCCGCCCTTCGCCCTCGTCGTTGAACACAACGACGACACAACTCTTGTCCCTTTCGCTCTGTATTACTACTATAGTATATTCATGTGTGTAGTTTACATATTAATCGACGTGCTGGAGTCTTACTTCGAGCCCGCCTCCCCATGGCGCGCTGACGTTCATCCCGTCGCTCCTCTGGCTTGCGCGTGGTCCGTGCACTCTCAGAGGACCCTGCATGGGCGCTGCTAGGGCGCTGTTTCTCAGGTCTGATGGCAACCGGGAGCCATCCAAAAATAGGATCGTTTCCAATTCGGACAATGGCTGCCCTGCAATCGACCCAACTTCCAAGAAAGGTATTGTTCCCGAATCAAACTCTCCCACTGCCCACTGCCCACCACCCGCTATGCAGTCCACCGTGGTCGACTCTCCCCACAATGCCCAAGGCACACCCCAAAACGCCTCACCATAGCGCATCGTCCTCCGTGGGTCTCTCTGGCAAGGTCGATGTCAGCTATGGCCGCCGTGGCAGTCAGAAGAAGGCTGCCAAGAAGAGCAGACCGCTCAACCGCACGCTGGCAGAGATTCGTAGCGAAAGGCAGGCCATATCGACCGAGATTTCAGGTAGGCTACAGTATTCCTATGCTCTGTTGTGCTAACTGTGCTCAATGTGACCAGTCCTGAGCTTTACGGAGCAGCAGCGCCTTCTGTTCATGGACAAGCTAACATCCGCGGATGACATGGACACCTCGTCAGATGCAAACACCCCCGTCTACACATCCGCTGATGAAGATGAGGAGGGGAACTGGTCCGACGAGGAATCTGTAGCACTTCATACCCTCCCTCCGGGTGAGGAGGGCTTTCACCGAAGTCATGCGGGGGGGGAGGCAGCGCTGCATTCATTGTTGGAAGGATTGACATCCAGGTAAGCAGCTGCCTTTCTTCTGGCACTTTTTCATTGCTCACGACCCACAGCAAGCGTGTCGATTCACGCACCCGTAAAGATCGAGTCAAGCAACAGGTTGAAGCCTGGAGGAAGCAGACACCATTCCTCGTGCGGCAATACCTCGAATGGCGACTCTCTGGAGATCCCGAACCACCCACAGAAGGTGACGAAGAAGATACGTGGACTATTGAGGTCATGTCCTTCTCCTGTACGTCTCATGATGCAGTCTACTGGCTCACTCTGTCTCACGAAGTCCAAGACAACGGTTCTCGCATTGTTCGTTCCCTCCCTCGGTCATCATACATCAATGAGAGCCTCGTTCGCCAGGGGCTTCTCGGAGCGTCACCGGATAAACCAGTCCTCGCCTTCGACATCGGCCTTCTCGCGATATACAGGCAACTTCGGCGGGTGTGCCCGCGCCTCAGTCTTGATGCGTTTGCGAAAGCACTCTGCCATATTCATAACGTAAGTTATCCCCGCGTTGTACGACCCCGGTTCTCATGAAACGCAGCGCCCACGCCATCCTCATCTCGCCGATCAGCTCAGCTCAGCATATGATAGTTACCTGGAGATCCAACGCAAAATAACACAACTCTCCCTGGAAGCTCTCAGACGACCACCGGATTGGGATCAGAAGAACGTCTGCGCGCCGTGCCTGTACAAGGTTGACAAGGAATCACCCCTCAAGTTCAGCTTCCTTGCAGCGATGGATGGGAATAATTCCCTCAAACTCGTTGACAGCACGTTTCGTTCTGGAACGACGCGCTTTGACCCCCGACACATCGAATCCAGTCGTTGGATCTCGCCAGAGCAAGTTGATCAGTTTAAGGACGAAGTCGGCAAGAGGGTACGTCAGCTCTTTCTCATTATCATACCTTTCTTCTCACTGTTCACAGCCGGTGTCACTTCCAGCGTCTCTCAACAACGCAACATCTGCGACCCAGAGTACTCCCACAGCACCATCAGGCCCACAGCCGATGTCGCACCCACCTCTCGACAACTCGACATCTGCGACCCAGAGTACCCCAACAGCACCATCAGGCCCACAGCCGACGTCGCACCCAGCTCCTCTCAGCAACTCGACATCTGCGGCAATGAACCCGGCTACTGTTCCATCAGCGAACACCACGGTTTTCGACATCGGAGCGGCGCCTTTGCCCCAGACGGGTGATACCGCTCCACTGGATCAGGCCGCCATTCCCGACGTCGACACAGAGGACTTAGCATGGCTCAACATCACAGAGATGGACGACCTCGCAAAGTGCTTGAACACCTGTGTGGAGCGATGGCGCAATGCTGGGCCTGAGGCGCGGAAGAAGATGTTCGCCCTCTTTGCTGTGGCTGGCATCTTTCTTGCTGTATGTCGGCATGGCCATGTTCTTGTCATCTGCGACATGATTCGAAGTGGTGAACTGTGAGCCCTTCATTCAATCTATGGTGCTCGCTAACTTTCTGCCAGGATGAAGTATCCCCTCGCTGTCGTCAACCACCTCATTGATACATACGGGCTGGACATTTGCCTCAGCTACGATATAATGTGCGCGTTCATCAAGACCCTTTCTTGCAGCTGCCTTGGCCAGAAGAAGGTCGCATTTCGTCTCCACGGTGTTGTTCCGTTGTTCCATGGCCACGCCCACAATCGTGGGTGCCAGCTGTTCTGGCATCCGATGTACACGGAAGGTGTTGGCCTCGAGGACTTCGAGGAATGTGAGCGTACATTCTCGAAGTCGAACGAGCTCGCATCTGTCACCCGTCTCTGCACCCCTTTCCATCGGCTTCAGCATATCATGGAACACTTCGCCTTCCATGATCAAGATAAGCATGCAGCATCCGGTATGAGGGAAGCTTTCATCGAGAAAACTATTGACCTCAAATCTCTCACAGGCAACTTCCTATATCAAAACTATCGCCAAGCCCTCAAAAAAATCAAGAACGACACTCCGAAATTAGAAGCTCTCGCGCTCGTTCTTGACACCAACAACAGCGACTATGAGCAATATCTTCAAGCTGAACGTAAGTATCTTGAGATGCTGAAAGCGGAACCGCCCGAGGTCGCCTTTACGGCCGACTATATGGAATTACTGACGAAATGGGAAATGGCGAAGTGCGTCCGCTGCTCTTTATCACATGTTCTCATTCACATTACCTCTAGGTCTGAGTCAGATGCGACAGATGCCGATATCAAGCGTCTCGACTATCTTATCATCCGTGAAGGCTACACAAAGAAGGAGATCGCAAACCTGCGCACGCGACATCACACAACATTCACTCGGTATAACCTATGTGAAGAAGAGCTGTCTCGGTTCAAAGAAGCACACAACGTCATTACCCGCTGGCTTCCGCAGTCGGATGAATACAAGAATGCAAAGAAGCTACTCAGCGAGCGCACCTATCGCCGCGCTGTCGATCATCTCGAAAGATTAGTAGTGCAGCGACTTTTTGAGCTGACGAAGCTCGGTATGAGTGGGGTTGGTACGTTTCTACATTAAAATCCTGTCTTTTCACTCTAGAAAATCATTCGCACAGGTTATAAGCTACGCGAAAAGATTGGAAAGGCATTGAAGACACGATCAGAAGCCATCAAGACAGCGTTGAAGCAGTACAACACTGCTGCTGCCGGCCTTACACCCCCTCGCGAGCCATTGACCTGGAGCATGGTTCTCAAGGCAGTCACCGTGGCGGATTTCGACCTCTTACGAGATACTCGAACCGACTTAAAGTCACTTCCGTGGGCGGAACCCTCCCGTCGTGAGGCAACTTCTCTCTTCTTTGGCATGAAGCGAGCTCACGAGGAGATTCTACGCCTCAATGTCGAGATCACCCGATTGCTGACCTTTATGCTCGATAGCCACGTTGAGTATTACCACGCGATACGAACGCACATCGTTACGAATCCGCCACTCGCCTATCACCTTTCGATTCAGTGGGAGTACCTGGATCGTATACACAGCAACATCGCCCAACGACTTCTGCTAATAAGCCATCTCCCAGGATTCACAGGTAGGCTGCGGGCTGCCAACCGCGTTGGACGTTCTCCAGATTTCCGCAAGAATGTGCCTTTCCCGCAGTGGGCGGTGGACTTGCGGCTCGATCGGACAAGGGATGACAACGAGAGGGTTCGAGAGAGTGGGCATGTCGTGCAGGACAAAGGAGACGTTCGCGGGCAAGATGATGAACCACCACACGAGTTAGATGTAGACCCCGGACTTGTCATTCAGTTAATTGAGAACCTAAGTACTTCGGAGCCCGTGTAGTAGTTCGAACGCAATGTATTCGTTTTATGAAATTTTTGATATCTTTTTGCTGGCAATAGCATTGCGTGAATTTGGAACATGAAGTTGGAATAACTGACGAAGCTGGATGGTGAATGATGTAGCACCTTCCATAGACACCTTCCGTGGACATTCCAGTCTGCAAACGTGAAGTTCGTTCAGCTCATTCCTGTCAATAGTCAATATCTTTCAGTGTATTGAAGTTTAATTGTAGCATACCTTTGAGAGAAACAGTGTTTGAATACCTGTTGAAGTGTCTTTTACTAGACGTGAGCTCGAGGAGTTCTGGGTACTCGTTAACTGTTCAGTCAGTCATAAACCCAGAAGTCTGCTCTTATTGGCTTGCCAGGTATGCCCAACGACGCCAGTGATCCAACACGGAAAGTTGACACACGTAAGTCACAATGAGTGGGACCCTCCAATCGCGAATTGCTGGACAGAGATGTGTCTGCAATATTTGTGAGACACTCAAACCAACTCCTCCCAAACGCACATCTACGACAACGTGAGCCTGTTAGGTCAGATGATATGGTTAAGATACATTTTCTACTATCCCTTTGCGCCCTAACAACATAAACAAGCCATCCTAAAGGCTTGTTCGAGGAGAATGAACATTGTCTTTGCACGGTGAGCCGCCGCCACTTAAGATTTTCCTTTTTGGTTCAAAATTCCTGATATAGTCGAATCTTGCTCAGATCTCACCAAGATCTTGGCTATCGACCCTGTTGTGAGTATTTCGCGTAGGCAACTCCTTTTAAGTGGCGGGCCCTTCATCGTTCTTCTCCATTCCTTGCCCTCACCCCATCCATCTCTTCAGACTTGCATGAGAACCGCCAACGTCAACCGCCACCAGCCAACTATGGCAGAGACCCACCCATGGGCGCTACCCGTCACCATCCCGGCCCCCACTGGTGCGGACGCACCTATCCTCCCATGGAATCGCCTTCAGTTCGGCGCCCTCGGTATACATTGCCTGCGTCGTTACCAGGGTGTTTTCCCTGGGATACCTGGTTTTTTCGTCAGCAACCAGCCCCGCTTCGAAGCTGCAGACATTGCATGGTTCGCGTCTGGAATGTCGAGTGACAGCGCCCACTTTCACAACGTCAACGACTTCCACCCCCTCTTCATGCAGTACTTCGAGCGGGATGACCCCAAGAAGCGTGAACACAAGCTTCTTGCAAACAAGGTCGAGGGAGTGCTGCTAGATTTGGTGCGTTTACAATATGGGCATGTTGTCTGTTTTACTGACACACATTCTACTAGCTCTCGATGTACGACCGTATCACAGGCGGCACCACCTTGATGCTGAACATGAAGGGCACGACCCCCCCAGGAACGATCGCCTCCCCCGAGTACCTAAAGGCCCTGATGTACCTTCCTCCGGCTTTCGTCCAAAATCACCCCGACCTTCACGCCTCTATCCTTGAAATCGCCCAGAAGTTCATCGAGACCATCGGAACATGTACCGTTTCGGAGTGGGTGCGACGTGCACGCACCCATCTTGGATGGTCGCTTACGGGCGCTGGCAACATAACGCCCTTCGCGAAAATAACGGCAATACCAAGTCCCAAGGCAGGGAAGTGTGCTTACCAGATCCCTGGACACGCTCCTTCCCCTCCTCCTGAGAATGTCGACAACGAACCAAGCGCGCCCTCATCGTCTCTCGACTCGTATGGCTACAGCAACAACCTCGATGCAGCAGAGGAGGCGATTCTCCAGCAGGCCGAACGCATCAGCAGCCTGGAGGGCAAGATCCTCACCCTTTCGAAAGAGAACAAGTCCCTCAAGACTCTCGTCGCGCAGCTCGAGGCACAACTCGACATGGTCGCCAACGACCCAGGCTGTGAGCATTTCCTCCATGGTAATGCCATTTCTCCGGCCACACCCACCAGAGGTGACCCTAGGACTCCGATTTCCTCTCCCCATCAGAAGGTTGCAACTCCTTTCGGGCATTCGAAAACCCCTGCCTCCGCTCGTCGCTGGGATGTATCATTCCCCCCCTCGCCGAGCGGCTTTCGTCATTCCCCGGCAAGTGTTTCATACTCGGCGAAATCTTCCAAGGGAAAGGACAGGGACGAGGATGGCGCCGTGCATCTCACCTCCTTTCTGACCCTCTTTCTGTCCCAGAATTCTCTTAGTTACCTGGAGCATGCCGTTAAAATCATCGTTGCGAATACCGATCCTGAAGACGTTGTGGCCGAACTGATCAAACTTGGTATCCCCGAAAAGCTCGCCCCGAAAGTCGCCTCTGTTGCCACCTTTGACCAGACCGAGGAGTAATGGACATTTGTAATCGCCTACATACTTGCCCCACCATGTCTACATGTACCTTTGCTCAAATGCGACTTTTTTGCAATCCTTGTTCACCCGTATTGAAACGTTGACAGGCGCCCATATCAGCCGATCAAAGCCAGACATGGAAATTGCGAATCGATCCCCATTCACCCGTTTTGAGATGTGGACAAACGCAGGCGCCCACGCCGGCTAATCGAAGCCAAATTCGGAAATGTGAATCTAAGTCTGTAATATTTTTGTAGTATTTCGTGAAGTGGCCCATATAAAATGTGGGTGTTCGTCCTAGTGACTGCCCATACTCACCTCCTTAAAATGGCCACACTCATGAAGGGTACAATTCAGACTGCCCGCTCAGCTCGCATCCGTCATTCCGAGGTCCGAAACAAGGCCGCCCAGCTCCCTGCTAAGCAACGACAGGAGAAGGCAGCACAACGTGAGCAGCAGCAGCAAGAAATAGATGACCTCGTCAAAGCCTGGTTCGAGGACAACACCAAGAAGGCTCATGAATGGGCTGCTCGCTTCAACAAGACGCCTCGCTACTTCCAGGATATTATGTACTTTGGAGGCGCTCGTTTAGTTGCGCGTCACGAGAAGACCAACGCTCGAAATGCCTTCATGAGCTTAAAGGCTCAAGAGCTCCGCGACGGTGAGTTTCCTTGTCTTGCCTCGTGTCATCCATAGTTAAAGCACTACTTCTAGAGGGGCATATACACCCGCTCATGGAGATCCAGGAGATGTTCAAGGACGAGTACGAGAAGTTGGGACAGGCAGAACGCGAGGAGATTGTGCAGGAGTACAAGGCGCTAAAGGAAGGCAAGCCTATCCGGCGCCCATCACCATGCGGCCGCATCCTCGATGTACACAACACCCTCCGGAACATGCAGCTCTTGGTCAGTACATCTCATTTTGTCTCGTTCTACTACTCAATGCTTTCTTTGATCACTCCTAGATTGATGGACTCAAGAATCGCGTCGGGATTGAGGGATTCTATTGCATTGTGAGGAATACTAGCCAGTACTACATGGCCCCTCAATGGCACTTCACATCGAAGGAGCTTGAGAACTACCTTATGTTGTCCATTCGCCGTCGGTGGGATACTGCCGAAATCGGCACTAAGGTCGAGGCCTTCACGATTGCGGGGTGTGACATGCTCAGTCAGTCAATGTTCTTTTCGAATCATTCCGAGATGAATAATTGTGTGTCCAGACACTCTAAAAACGTCAAAGCAGAAGGCTGATTACCTCAAAGGCGAGATCCGAGACAAGATCAATCGAAAGTTAGGTGTGTCTTCTTCTGATTTCCTTCCGTTTGAGACTGGTGTCTGCCACTTATATCATAAGTTACTGGTAATTACC
>MPNV01002256.1:0-16471 GCA_013376435.1 Cyclocybe cylindracea
AAGACACGAGATTTGTCGTCGACCGCGTAACATGGCGTATAACCGAATGGCCGTGAGAGAAGAACTTTGGGCGAGACGCGCAAACTGTTAAGCTCGATGAAAGCAGAGGGAGGGGATCGAGAAAGATCGAGGACTGAAGGGCTTTATAGCTTCGTAGAACATAGCTTTCTGGTTCCGTAATCGGTCCACTTCCGAGAATGTGGCAGCAGTGATATTGATTTGTAGGTTTAAAAGCCCTAGGATTATTTATTCCTGCATAAAGGCTTCTTAGGCATTCTACGGGCCCCAATCAGACCTCAAGGCTGCTACGCATGGGTATTACCAGGTGCCTTTCATGCCGGCGAAGAATTTCAAGCGACAAGATCGAACCTCTAGGGAGAAATCATTTAATCAGCATCGTATCCCTGATATTCCGGAAATTGGTGAAGACGAAGTGAAAGAGTCGCAATATGTAATTTTGAGGACTCAAGGTCGCCTGATTGGTGGAACGAGGCCTACCTAGTACAAAAAACAGGTCCGACATGGCGGCACTTTGGCGGCCATTCTGCTTGCCAAGAGTCAGGAATCGCCTGGGGAAAAGAGGGCAGTGATGGCAATCGTCGAGTCCCTCAAAATGTGGTGACTGTTTAGTCTTTCCTCGGACTTGAATAGTCTTTTCCGAGGATTTAAGCGCCTTGAGGCTCTTTTGGGATCGCCAAAGTCTTGGCCGTTTCCAAAAACATTCGTCCTCCGAGTTGGCCAAAATTTACATACAAGTCAGGCGGCGTTCTTCCGGCGTTCTTGGAGGAACTCGGCCGCGTGTCTGGAGCATTTGCACCTTCTCTGGTCTCCTTCGCGGTAGATATACGTACCCGGTCAGCGTAGGAGGTACTGCTGGCAATGACATATAAATAGACGGGACATCAATAGCCCGCATGACTGTTCTTTCAGCGAGTATCAGGTAAGCAGTTCGTCTAGGCCTACGCTCCCGAAGACGCCTCGCTAATCTATTGCGGCTCAGGTGAGCCAATAACCCGAAACACGAGGGCAAAACTCGCAGTCGGCTGTCTGACGACTTCATAGCGCCGGCAACCACGTATTATCCCGACCAGGAATTTTAGAGGCCATACAGTTCCAGCAACTGACCCAAGGTATAGAGCTCTGCGTCCCACCTGATCTTGAAGCGACCCTCCGAATAGGTAGGACGGGTCTCTACCTCTTCTGGCGATCAGAATCCGTGTGTCGAAATTATCTCAAGAAGGGCAATAGAAAGTCAATCGGGGTGTATTGAAATTTCGGATTGGAGCGCTTATGGTCCAATCGTTACTTACATGGCTGTCATGGAAAACCAGGATTAAAGATAGTGCGTCTTTCTCCCAAGACGTGAAACGTAAACATGATTGATCCCGGGGCCCGGGCCGCACCTGGAGTCCCGACCCTTCGACGCGTCTTGGTTAGATTAGATTTCTAATTACCGGTAATCAAGTCTTCCTTCCTTCTAATTGTCGCTTTCATCAGTTCAGAGTCTTGCGTCTTCTTCCCTCCAAGCTTTCTAGGTCAAATTTCCCCGATCTCCTACAATGAATGACACTTGTTTCATCCGGGGGGATTCCAGTGCTATTTCTAATTTTTCTGTGTGAAAGACCACACCACGTTCTGTGGTCCCCATTATCCATTATCATTTAGATTTTATTTTCAATAGCGTTACAGGCAAATTTCCGAGTCAACGCCCATTTGGTGGTTTCTAGAGGCCGCCCACTCAGCACTGTAGGCCGCCGCCCGCTCAGCACTGTAGGCCGCCGCCCGCTCTTCCCATTTCCCCCTCATTTATTGCGTCACATGCAGTTAGTACTTTAGTGGCTGAGCAGTCTTAAACACATGCATTGGTGTAGTATTCAGGGCCGTGATCCGGTATACAGAATTAATTCCGTCAAAGTGTGCTCACACAAGACGATCTAGACTCAAGCGTCATAAGCTGCGAGCACTTAGGTAGATCGTTAGATGACGATCGCCCTGACCGCTTCTCGAGTAATACTTGCGAGATTATCGGGGCAGTTCAGCAATACTCAGAAAGGCACCGAGTTTAGAGAAGGCCAGTTACAGTACTGTTAATTGATCAAGAACGTCGCGTACCTAAAGTACAGAATAATTTAATTTGTCAAGAAAAAGAAGCAAGATAGAGAGAAGAGGGAACTGGATGAAGGAATGGGAGGAAGGTAAGAATTACACGGTGGCGGAAGGGATAACGTGAAATTATCGAGGCGCGATCGTCCATTCTGCCGTTGAAAGAGTGTTTTTTTTGTCGAGTTCGACTTCGAGAAAGTTGCGGGGTATACAATGCTGAGGATGCTGGTTTTGTTTGCGCCTCGGTGGGAGAGCACTCCGCTGTGCCGTTTAGATAGTGCGCTGTGGATATGACTATGAATAAAACCAAAAACATATACGGCCAGAAACATAACCCGAAACCAGCGAGAAACGACAGGTCGAGAGGTCGAGGAAACAGAAAGATGTGGATGATTGAACGACGGCCCTATCACGAAGGGCCAGGGCGTAGACGGAAGGTCAGAGTACAACACCCCGACCTTCGTCGTGCTCGTTCGTAAGAATTTTTGGGCAAAAAGATACACTCGGTGGGGGTTGTATGTGTCAAGGCTCACCTTAACAGACGCCCACTGTACCACAACGTCCTTAATTCGATCACGCAACGCTCGATGGCAGCTCTCGCAAGAAAGCTGCTCCATCAGCGGATTAAGCGCTGCTTGCATCGAGTGAGTTGAGAGGTCTATTCGGAGATTAGCGAAGACAAATAGAGGAGCCCAATTGGCAAAATACCTGGTCTTGCATCCCATGCAAGGTATGCACTGACAAGCGCCCACGCTCTGGTGAGCTTGCGCTGCTGGGTGAAATCGCACTCTCGCGTGGGCGGATGGGGGTGGGGAGGCTGTAGTAGAATGTTCCTGAGCGCCGTGAACCGCCCGAAGTGCAGCACCATCAGCTTCTTGAGATAAACGGCGCCGATGCGCTCCGCCTGTTCGTCAGTAATGGTCTGCAGAGAATAAGAGAGTAGATGCGAAGAAGTCTTGATCGCGAGAGAGTTCAAGTTGTGGCGTGCCGCGAGCGTATAGAGCTCGAGGGGATGCAACGGAGCGTAGGAAAGAAGAAGGATATGAAGGTGGGATGACGGCACGATGTGTTCTTTCGGCACAATCGAATAGCTGGACATGCGGTCGACTGTGTTGATAAGAGTCTCCAGCGAAGGCGAGTGCGCCGCGCAAGAAGTGCCATATAGCATGTGGAGGATGACATTAAGCTCTTGCGAAGGTGCGTCGAGTTGGATGAGCTGATCACGGAATTTCGGATCATTCAGGTTCCCACCAATGTACGTACTGAAGGCGTTAGGGCAGGCAGCGAGGATGGTTGACGAATGGGCGTAGAAGAGCACGGCGTCAGATGCCGAAAAGACTATATCGGTAGGCGGCAAGTGTGGATGCGCTTGGAGATGGGAGGCAGTCGAAATAGCCACCTCGGGTTCGAGATTCTGAGTCGGTGAGAAGGAGGATTCGGTGGATGAAGGCGGCGTAATGTAGCCAGTGGACCCAGTGGGAGAATACAGAGATGCGTTGATGTCCGTCGTTGGTGGCGCAGCGCTGCTGGTGTGCAGGGGAGACGGCCTGTGGGAATCCTAGAAGACACTTAGATCACGAAAGTATAACTCAAAATCCAGCGTACCTTCACGGAAGTCGGGACCTGCACGTAGGCGGAAAGACTAAAGCCATCGCCGTAGGGCGGATATGCCTCTGCCTGCGGGTTATACTGCACATAGTAAGTAGACGAGGCGTCGAACATGGGGTGCGCTGGTCGTACCTGCATGTTGTAGGTGGCGTACTGAGCGGTCGGATGGTGAAGGTGAACAGTCTGTAGCGGATTCATCGTGGATGGTGCGCTGCTGGAGGGACTTTGTGGTATTTTTCAAGATGGCGAAGATCACTGGCGGTGCTCCGAAACCTCTTATACCGAGATCCACGAAACGCAGGGCTGGGGTGATCTTCGGAATAGGCAACTTGGAACCTTTTATGAGATCACTGCCTTCCTTGTTCTCACTCCCGAGTTTTCCGTCTCTCCACACTCCAAGTCCCAGATGGACCCCGCTATCTGGCACGGCCAATCAAGCAGATTAGGCCCCGAGACCTGCCTTCGATAACCTTACCGTGTTGGTTTTGCGCAGCTTTTTTTGCTGTGTCGAGACGAACGCTTTTACGGCAATGACAACCCCCGACGTCATATCTCCACTCAATCAAAGACGAGCCGACAATATGCGTTAGCGGCGTATCTTCGAAAGACGGCGCGGGACCCCAGACACACAACTCGTTCTTTCTTATTTCAGCTATTTTGATAAGCCGCTTCCGACGCTTTCTCGTCAAAGGATTAGGTGGGAGATATAAACATTGAGGGTATCTCGCGTCGAGTTAATTTTGATATCCCCAAGCCGAATGACACTGACAGGCGGCTAAATCACCAGACGTCGTGACTAACAAATCTGGCTCACAATCTCTCCTTGGCGTTGTCTACATTGAATAGGACGACGTGTAGTGGTTCTATAATTATCATCCAGTAAGCAACAGCAACGCCCATCACCCATCCACGCCACGTACATGTCTCCGGAGTCCATAACCCCTGGAAGACCTGTGTGCCTCGTGGGGCCACGGCGCATCCGAACAGGTCAGTATCAGCGCGAGCTCTGTGGTATATTCAAAGCGAACTTTTTTTTTACTTTCGAAATAACAAAGAAGCACACACGATCGTGGCGCCGTGGCTCGAGGTTCGCGATGTCCATTTATGGTATGTGCGTAGATCGATCAAAGTGATCGTCCGTGTGGCGCATAACTATCACAGTCGCCGAGTTCAAAGTGGGGCCGTTACAGGTAACACAAGTCGAACTCCGACACTGGAGAGGGGAATTATAACGCTGAGGGATGGAAGTAAGATAGCAGCACCACAATCTGACGTATTCATCAAGCCCATTCCGTCTCAGGAGATACCCGCTGTTTGCATGCCAGTGCTCTATGAGGCTATCTGACATGCCCGCTTTCTAAGCAAAAAGGATGCGAGCCAATGGGGCTCTATGGCAATACGGAACCAAAAATAAACGGAGAAGTGGTGTATAGTGGTTATAAGATCGATTGCAGACGGGGGTTCTCGCAAACGATTCGCTCAAGGTTTGAGGCTTTAGACTATGCAACCTGAAGGCTTAAATTTTGTCGAGGCGCCGATCACTTACGAGCAATAGGTTCAGCTGGAGCGTAAGCATTTGTGTTGTGAGTATTGGACGAAGGAGCGTGAGATAGGAGTGGGAAAGCGCCACTAGATCATCGCGTAACACGGATCCGGAGAACTTCTTGATACGATTAGTGAACCATTCATTGCAGAGTCTGGTCCTTCCAGAAAACTACATTCTGCTGACCTCAGCAGCTGAGCAATCTTCAAAAGAGACAACTCATCTAGCTGCTCAATGTTATAGATACGGCATTTCCGACGAAAATCACTCCAGTGTGCTGACCGCTATTCCGGCCCGCGTTAGTCCAAATTCACGACTCCATCAACATCGCAGTACACCAGTAAGGACGCGAACAACATTATAATCAAAAGGGAAATGGTGCCTTCTGCGATTCTGGGGTGCCCATGAAATATTCGTCGAGCTTTAGCAAAGACTCCGAAGGGTTGTCGGGGTCTACTTGCAAATCGCGGTCTTGCACCGAGGGATACCTAGAATCGTTCTGAAAAGCTTTCATCCAGAGAAAGCGTTCCATTCCCACCTTGCAGTACCCTCGGTAGCATTTCAAGATTCTCGTGGAGTGGTAGGCCTGCTTAATGATTAAAATGGCGCTTCGTTCGTCTTAGATGTCAGTCAGCCATCCAACGAGTAAAAATCGGAACAGTCTAGCCCTTCATCTCTGGAATATGGAAGCCTGTAATCGACATTATACGAGTTCTAGAAGGCTTAGAAACATTCTATACTAAGTTCACCGAAGAGGATAACCCTTAAAGCTTTACATATGATACGGCGAGCCTTTTACTCGGGCCCTTCAGAAGACCTCGCCCTGTTTCAGAGGCGCACTTTCTACGGCTTCGTGACTTATTCCACAAGTAAATACACGCGGCTCGCTCCTTTTAAACTGGAAGTGGATGCACAATAAATCAAATTCCAGTCTTGCCATAGGGCCGGGAATCAAGTTGATCCTTCAATGACAAAATGGCTTGCGCATTCCCCGAATTTCAATCTTCATCACACCATCTTTGGATGGTTCCAGGTTTCCAATCGACTCTTGAGATCCGTTTGGTGTCCTTTATCTAAATCGGCCGATGAAAAGGGATACTGCAGATGAGAAAACGCCCCAGGCTGGGTGTTTCACTCAAGATAGCACTAGGCCCTCATCAGACGTCGGGTCAGAACAAATTCCATGAAACGTCACGGTAGTAAAAGAGAGAGAGTGCGTCGCTCCATTTTTCTTCCTGGTTTCGACCAAGTGACCAAGTATTTGTGCTTCTAGAAAATTCATGGAGTTCTGCTCAACAACGATACATTGTCCTTGGAGCCTCGACGAGGCCCCAGCTGACCTCTGTCAGCGGGGTACGAACACCCTCCATGTGGATTAAATTTCTGTGGTCCGCACAACCACAGAACTTCTATCCTTTTTGACCTGCCCTTGCAGTACGTATCCGGCGGACTTGCCCAATCCCATAACCCTGGCGCACTAGATGCTCTTGGACCCTCTGGGACGCGGAGAATTGTATGATGCGACACTAATGAACGGTCTCTGACTCAACTTCTGACGTAGATATGAGTGAAGCCTTTCAGAGCCCGCTGGGTCTTACTATCGCCCACGAGGCTCACAATCCATACGAATAGGGGCTTAACACCAAAAAGGAATCTCATGTGATCTCGGGCCTCCTTTACGCGACGATGATTATCGGCTATCTTGCACCTTACCACCAAGTTGATCGCTTTGGCCTGTGCTCACGGAATCACGCAAAAGTAACGATAGGAACGTCATGTCCGCTGAAAACAAGACTGTGGGCCGCTGGATTCCCTTGGAGAGCAACCCTGAGGTTTGCAGTGTCAATGGCCTTACGCAGCGGGCTCTGATCTACTCTGTGTCTTCAGGTTTTCAACTTCGTTAGTCGCCTTCCTCGCAATGTTGGTCTTCCGAGTGAATGAAATAGCATACAATGTGATATAGTGGGCCGAGAAGGCTGGTCTGGTCACCTCACAAGCCCACTTTGTTGACGTCTATGGGCTGGATGAAGACGTACGTCGCACGGCTTCCGCTCTCTCTCAAGATAAAATCCTAATGGCGTTCAAGCTTCTATCCATGGTTCCAGAGCCTGTGAAAGCTGTTGTGTTGCTTTTCCCCATCGATGCCGAAGGAGACGCGAAACGCAAAGAAGAAGACGAACGCATCGCACGAGATGGACAACCAAAGATCGACAGTACCGTCTTTTGGGTGAAGCAAACAGTACGTTCCCATTTCTTTTTTTGCAATTTGATACTGATAAGGATTGTATAGATAGGAAACGCCTGTGGAACGATTGGGATCATTCATGCACTCGCAAATGTAATCTAGATCATCATCGAGACTCATCCAAGTCTTCCTAACGGATCCACCACAGTCCGATGTAACCCTCACACCCACAGGCCCTCTCCAGAAGTTCATCATCGAATGCCAAAGTTCGTTCACCTACCTTCTCCACTTTCCGCTTTCCCACTCCCCCTACTAGTAGCTTACTTCCCTCCACGCAGACAAGACCCCAAACGAGCGTGCCCATCTGCTCGCAACCACGCCGCTCTTCGCGAACATCCACTCTGAGTCAGCGAGCTCCGGCCAGTCCGCCGCCGTCGCAGAGACGGATCTCCACTTTACTTGCTTCGTCGCGGCCCCTGACTCTGACATTCGCAAGGCAGCTGAGGGCGTAGAGCTGAAGCCCGAGGACAAGGAGGACAAAGTCAGCAGCGGGATGCGTTTGATCGAGCTTGATGGGCGTAGAGCAGGTCCTGTTGACCATGGAGAATGCAAGGATCTTCTGAAGGTGGGTGGCCTTTTTGTTTACCGAAATCACTGGGATTGATTCGGTTCACATAGGATGCTGCCAACTTGGTCAAAGCTCGCTATCTCTCTGGTACTGCCAGCGTCTACTTCAGTCTAATTGCATTGACCGGAGGCGCGGACGTCTAAAATGAAGGTCACAATAAAATTCATTTTCACTGCATGGACAGACAACATTGTATTACTTTATTGTATCTACTCTTCAATCGTAGAACCGGAATTTGAGGAACGCTGGTCATTTCCTATCTGATGTATGATCTAATCTAATGTAATCGATGTGTACAGAGCCAGCAAAAAAAAGGACGACGCAAGAAGTGGCAAGTATGGGCAAGAATAACGTTAATTATTTGTGGAGAAAAAAGGGAAGGTGGTGAAGACTAACAGAAGCATTACGCGTAGGGAGTCAAGGCGCCAAAGGCTGCAAAAAATTGGCAAGCATTTCAAGTCCAGCATGAATAGTTCAGACAGCAAAGTAACGAGCAAGCATCAAAAAGAGACTTTCCAACCACCGGCTAGGGCTGAAGTCCACCCGGTGCAGGGACAATGCCACTCTCCACCTCGATTCCAAGCTCTTTGAGCGCCTGGCGTCCTCGTTCGGCCCAATAAGCCATCACCTCAGGCCTTTCGTACCAGAGACTCGGGCTCAGAGTCTTATGCGCGTCCCCGTTCGCCGTAGGGAGAGATGAATGAACGTCTGACTCTAGCGGTACGCCCGTCGACGACTGCTCCTCTACTGCCCTGTCGTCCATCGGTTCTGGGGCGGGTGAAGATCGATCGGCTAACGAGGTGGGCTGAGAGGATGGTGGAGGCATGGGAGGTGGGGAGGAGCGGGCTTCGACGTCGATGCCCATCTCGGGCTGGCCGTCCTTATCTTCAGGTTGAGGGAAGGAACCGACGCGTCGCCGTTTTGCGGGTATGGGACTGCCACCTGGCGAATCGCTAGCCTGTCCTTCTGACGCCTTGGTGTCTTCGACAGCCCCCTCAAGCAGCTCAATATCCAACAATCCCCCAGCCCGCATCCAGCCCGCGACATTGCTTTCATGCTTTATCCGATCTAAGACGCCAACGACCGCAAGCAGGGTCTCATCGTACCGCATCTTCGCCTCGAGCTTCGCGAGTGCCTCTTCCACGTCTATTTCTTCTCCATCCTCGATGTCGGCCATCGCGAGTAGCGCCTCGCGCTCTTTCTCCTCTTTTGCGCGTTGGACAGCCTCTTTCTTCACTAGGCGCTTCAGCTTTCTCTTCTTAGTTGGCTTCTCGGCAGAATCTTCGGCGGCGGCAGCCTCAATTTCCTGTGCTTGCGATGGCATGGCCTCTCCCTCGACCGTTGGCCGGTTCAATGACAGAGTTGAAGTGGACGATTCAGGGGCTCTGGCTTCCACCTCCCTCCTTCGCTCAGCCTCCTTTTCCACCTCCTCCTTCGCTTCACGAGCCTCTCGTGCTTTGGCTCGGGCGACTTCCCAATCTACGACTCCGAGATCCCAGCGCCGCATCTCCTGCACGTATTCGCGGATGCAAAGGTGGTTCCATGGTTGTAGAGCAGCCTTGAGAGGAGAATCGTCAATGAGGAGGGTTGTCTGTGCTGAATGGATGCGTTGGGTTTGTGATGGTGACTTAGACGATGAGGAGGTTGCATGCTCGGTGCTAGGATTGGAAGTATTGTGGGCGATGGGTTGGATGTTGGAATTGGGGGTAGCTGTATGCGGCAAAGGAAGCTCAGACCACGGCTTCTCGAGGTCCTTCAGCGTCTGTGTTTTGCGATCTGTATGGGACAAATGTTAGATAAACGAGGCAGAAAAGAAGAAATTTAGGATTGAACGCACGATACTCATCCCCCGACAATCCCAGCGTATCCCTCGCCCACACAGCCCTCAACTCGTCCCTCCTGTCCTGAAAACACTTGTCCACCATGTCCGCCACGCTGTGCGGCTGTGCGGAGCTCCAGATCATCGTGTCGAGCCACTTCTTCGTCTGCTCGTGCAGGATGTAAGCCTTGAACGCACCTAGATACGGTCGCGGGTGCACCGTACGCAATGGACGGGGCTGGGTGGGGTCTGCGTAAGGGTCCCAGCGGGAATTCGTTGGTTGTCCCTTCTGTGGGCCCCCGCGGTGTGAAGAATGGTGTCGGGGCTTATGGGCGCTCCGAAGGAGGAGGGAGCCGTTCAGGTCGAGGACGATGAGTTTTCGGGATGATGTTGGATCTTCTAGGGGTGCTGAGGGTTGGAGAGATGCTGCAAGGTATTCCGCCCTTGGTTCTGTGCGTCGGGGAGGTGGAGGAGGTGGAGATTTCGGAGGCACGAGGCTACCTCTGAATATGAGAGGCGGTGAAGTGGATCGTCTAGAAGGGCTTTCTTTCACTTTGGGGGATGCGGCTCGTCGGAGCCAAGGTTCCTCGGGATCGGTTGGACCACTTTGGAGGGTGTCATATCCGCTTGGACCGGCGCCGTCTGTATAATATTCTCGCGATCTGGATTCCATCCTGTTTCTCCTGTCGTAATCGTCGTGCGAAGGTGAAGAACGCCTCTGGGAGCCTTGAGACATCAAATGTGATGCCCGTGAGTGCCTCTCGTTGTCCTCGTAGTGTGCTTCTTCTGCGTGCCACGACTCGGTACGAGATCCCGAAGAAGGGTAATCTTCATAAGTGGGAGAAGCTCTACGTCCGCCTCTGTTTCGCAACAAGTACGAACGCTGGACGGCCGTGTCCTGTGGTTGATTCCGCCAGTGATGCGATCCTCGACTTGGGCACATGCTTGCTAGCCGAAAGAAGGTTTTAGGTAGTCGTCGGTATAGAAAACCAGCAATCTTGAACAGTTGTGTAGTCAGAAGATGCGGTGTGGAAGGAGAGGTTTAGGCAGGTCGTCACAGCGCGGTGATGGCACATTTTTTGAACCACCGGACCAAAGCGGGCCGGCACAATAGGGGCTCTAACACAAGTCCTACTTCTCTCGGCAGAAGGACGGTGCCATCACGTGCCTTAGTGTGAGAGCTGACACGTCACCCTGATGGGTTTTCCGGTTATTGTACTGGGTATAAAAAAGAATGAAAAAGACATAAAAAATAGAAAATAAGGGAAGCTTGTGTACCCATTAGAAACACCCTCACAGTTGCACAGACAATCTCAGGGGCATTGTCCCAATGCCCCAACTTCTGCTGCTGCATGATGAGGCCAAGAAGCAGCTCCTCATTGAGTAGACTGTCTAAGGTCCAGGTCAGGGCCGGCCCTCAACTTTTTTGCCGGCCCTGGCCCTGACCCTGAGGGCCAGGGCCAACTTTCTCCGGCCCTGGCCCTCACTAAAGGGCCGGGGCCAGGGCCAGGGCCAACTTTCTCCGGCCCTGGCCCTCACTAAAGGGCTGGGGCCAGGGCCAGGGCCAATGAGGGCCAGGGTCAGGGCCGACCAGGGCCGGCCCTTTTAGAATATAGGTCATTTTTAAAAATATGATAATTTCAATAAATGATTAAAATAAAAGACTTTGCAAGGTTCTCTACTCCTCATCACGTACAAATTCTAAAGAGAAGTCACCCAGAAACTGGTTCAATGCCTCTTCTTCTGGAACCAAGCGTCCATCCCGATATGCATCACGCAACCGTTGAAGTCCACCAAACTTCTGGTGCTTCATCTGACCACGCCTGCTATCATCTGTACGAGCTGACATTGAAAAGGATCGTTCAGCAAGACAGGAGGAAGCTGGAATAGCGAGATAGTCGCGTGCCATCATTCGGATGACAGGAAACTCTGATTTTTGCAACTACAGAAATTATTAGTAAGAAAGAAGAACTGAATTTGGATTCCACTCACCCCAAACCAGGCAATTGTATTTGGGCACTCTTCAGGTGACAGAGGAGGACGCTGGAAGAACTTGTGGACCTCAGCAAGTGGATCAGTTGAAACTGATTCTCGAGGAGTTGAAGCCTGAGAGCGTGATTTAATAACTTTATCCATCCAGCGTCGGCTTTGTGAACCCTCTTTAAGTCTTGAATCAATAAAGATACAAAATACCTCAGTGTCATGGACTTACCAGTGGAAGTAGAAGTGGTAGAAGCCAAAACTACAGGACCAACAACCTTCTGTGTCTTGTCATATTCTGCCTTGTACTTGAGAAACTGAGAGCACATATGTCAGCTTAAATATTTGGCTATCAAGGAGTAAATCTTACAATATTATTGAACCGCTTCATACCAGCATCTACCCATTCCTTGTCCCATGCAACATCAACATATGAACGCTTAATAGTGGGATCAATAACTATATCATGGTCAGCTTCAGTTAGAATAGAGATATGACACACATACCATGACAGACAAAGTAAATAGAGGTATCATCCGTCTTGCGATACCACTTGAGCATATTGGCCAAGCCAGCCTCAAGAGCATGGGCAACTGGTGCATATTCAGGATCAGCAAGCTTCTCCTCCCAATCACTCTGCAGTCACTCAATGTGGGGCAATACACATTGAGCAGTAGGGACCTTCTCTGAGGAGAGTTCCACATGAACAGAGGCAGGAACCTGGAAATAAAAGCTTAGAAATCAAATAAAAGAGAGCAAAGAGTAAATACTTTGAGGCAATCATATGCAAGCTGGACAATTGTCCATTCTGACTCTGTCAGCAAATAGTCTTTCCATTTCTTCCCCTTAGTAAGTGGAGGAATGCTGGACTTTGAGTCGGCCAGGCCACAGAATGCATCTGCTCCCTACACACACAACTGAGTAGAGCATACTGGGTGAAAAAAATTCACACACCTTTCTGACCCCCAAAGTAACTTCGAAGCAGTCACTAAGGCTTCCCCAACGGGTGCGAACCCATAATTTGAGTTCCAAGGATTTACACCCTGCAGAATGACAACATTCCTTAAGAATATCACGGGTACCTTCACTCGACATCCGAACTTGGTTGAGGAATGCCATAAGCTTTCCAACCACATCTCCTGCATCGAAATCAGTAACAGAAGATGCAAGAATAGCTTCGACATCATCAGCAGTGGCCTCAACATCCATGCTAATGTCAACATCGAAATCTTCAACCTCGATGTCTTCCTCATCATCCCCAGAACCTGAAGCAGCTGTCTGATGAAGACGTCGCTTGGTTACTGAAAGAGATGGGATTCCCAAGGCTTTCACAAAGTGGGAAGCCATGAGATGGCAAGAATGGCTGATGCATCTGTGTGTCTTTGAATATATAATACTAAAATAATAAATAAAGAAACATACCGTCCACGGATCTCTAATGGTTCTAGCCGAGTTCCCCAGGGGTCAAGCACCTCACAAAGAGTGCTAATAGCAACATCATTAACAGAGACATTGTCTCCAATCATCCAACCCAACTTAGCATGATCAGTTTTTTTTTTGATATACAATCAAATTGTAAAAAGCTTACCTTGTCCCCAAAGTTAAACTTCTTGACTACCCGAGTCAGGTCCTGACCAATGAGTTCACCGGTATGGCGGCCAACCACATGGCTGAAGTCTAATAAATGTGTCTTCAACTCCCATGCAGTATCATCGTCTGGTGGAGAATGAATATAGGAAATACTGAATGAGGAGTATGGACAGCGACGTTGTGTAGACCAGCCATCATACACTCCCGAGATGCGAGATGGAATTGCCTGAAATGAATTATCAATAATGAAGTATCCCTCTAGCATATGTACATACCTTGATACGCTCAATATCAGCCAGGTCAAGTTGACTGACCTTATTGAGCACCATATTCGCAATGGTGTCCTTTTTTGGGATGTCCTTATCTGAGAGTTTCGGATTGAGCATCAAAATAAGGCGCCGGAAGAGTGGCCGCTCCACAAAGCAGAAAGACTGATGCTATTAGCATAAATTAATGTGTTCAGAAAAATAACATACCAGATCTGCATCTGCAATTAATCCTAGAATCATTTCGCTCAATACCGACTTGTTGATCTGAATAGTCTTTGGAGTTTTGACTGTGTATCCTGTAATTGCCTTCTGAGTACTATAATTTATGAGTCAGCTGCAAGTAAGAACAGAGACAGAATAAAAATACAGCTGGTCCTCTTCATCCTCTTCTTTTTTGTCAATCTTGGGTTCAACGCCATACTTCTCACATAGGGCTATGTATTGCTTATAGTGATTTCTGACATTTATTAGCAATAATGAGGGCAAATAGAGTAAGTAATACTTACCGAGCAATATGACGGCGTTTGCTTGTCACATTTCCAGTGAGAAATGCATTACGCTTCTCCACACCATCCTCCCTGGTTATCAAGCAGAAATATTACTAAGAGAAGTAACAATAAGACAGACTCCTCAACTACAACAAAACTGCATATTCATCCTGCGTGAGCTTTACCCCTGCCATCTTGTACGGGACATCCTTGGCAAAGCAAAGACAGGAGGTCCTGTAGTCTTCCCTGATTTGGCGGGCCTGTAGCAAACAAACTATTTGAAGAACCTAATACAAAAGAAGTAATAAAGCTGAACAATTTACGCCCTATTTTTTGAACCAATTTATGTGTATGCGTTTAGTTCCTTCATCTTCATCTTCCTTCATCGTCTGTCATGGGTCTTGCCCTTACCCAAGACTTGTGCAGTAGTCTTGGCCAGCTGCTTATCGGGAGGGTTTTTGGATGGTCCAGGGGTATCATCATCAGAAGAAAGTACTGGGATAATACGCTGATGATGATATTAGATTATACCCCAACAAGCAATCCAACAACAATTACACGCTCTTGACTTTGGGTCTGAGATGGATGGGAGAGGAGTCATCACCATCTCACAATTCCCCTCCAGCATCAGAATAATGGCTGCTTGCATCAACAGGTAGATAGAATACATACCATTTGACAACGCTTACCAGGCGGAAACGCCAAGAGATCTTCATCACTGGGGAATGGAAGCCATCCATCTCAACTGGCATCCTTGAAGTGCCATCAGCATGACAGCTTCACCCTCAGGTATAGGTCGACTTAAGCCTACAAAGAAGCTGTCAATCTGACTCAAAACACCACACTGAAAAGGAAGGGCTTACTTGGTTTGGGTGCACCACCATCAGGTGCTTCTGAAGTGACATTGTCCAAAGAAGCTGCATGGAAGTGAGAGGCTGTCAAAATCTGACAGAATGAGGTAACACACCAATCTCTTGGGCCTTTGTTGCTTCAATGAGTGGTGTTGGGTAAGCTTGATCAGCAGTGCGAGCCTTCCATGTACGTGAGCCTTCAACAATGAGGGTTGTGTCAACTTTATCACGTTCTCCACGAGGAGGTGCCATTGGGATTGTGGTGGTTCAAGAAAAAAAGTGGCGGGGGCTGTGCTGTGTCATTCAGTGGCCCCGAGGTCCAGGCCAGATTGTGTTCAATTCACAGCAAATGTATTTTTTTTTGATAATTAAATGTATTTTTTCCTATATACTAGACAGGTACTAATGTAAGAAATGGCGGGGGTTCGAGCGGCGAGGCGAGGGTGGGGGTGTGGCAATTGCGAGGCAATTGCGAGGCAATGGTGGGGGCAAGGTGATGGCGACGGTGATGGCGATGGTACGAGGCGATGGCGAGTGAGGGCGAGGGCGAGGGCGACGGTGCGAGACGAGGGCGACAGTGCGAGGCGAAGTGCGAGGTGAGGGGGCGAGGCGAGGCGATGGTGACGGTGCAAAACAACGGCGAGGGAGGGCAACGGCGAGGGCGAGGGCGACGGAGGGTGAGGGCGACGGAGGGCAAGGCGACAGGGCCAAGGGCGATGGCGTTGGCGAATGGGAAGCGATGGCGATCAGGAAACGAGCGCCGTTTGCGGCATGGATGAGCGAGTGAGGTGAGCGGGGCAAAATGGGCGACGGAGGGGGGGCAAATGGCGACGAGGGGCCCCCCAGGGCGACAGAGGGCAGGGAGAAAAGCGAGCGAGGCGACGGAGGGCGAGGGCGACGGAGCAGGGCATGCGATGGCGAGGAAGGCAGCATGCGAGGGCCGACGTGAGGCGATGCCCAACGGAGGGCGATGGCGATGCGAGGCGGGAGGGCGAGGGCGGTGGTGCGAAACAGTAGGGTTGACGATGTCGGGAGGAGACGACGGAGGTGGGGTGAGTGATGACGCAGCCTCCGAACTGGGCACGGCGCACCCTTGTTCGCCCGAGGTCAGGGCCAACGAAGACCCTGGCCCTGGCCCCCCTTATAAGGGCCGGTCTGCCAGTGCGCCCGGCCCTCGGCCCGGCCCTCGCGCGAGATCCAGGCCAGGGCCGACCGGCGGGAGGCCACAGGACCGGACCGCAGACAGTCTACGGGTGGTAGCAGTTCGTTTCCGTTCCTGTAAAGTCAAAAGAAAGAGTTCTTGTAACCAGTAGGGCATAAACAAGAGATATAGGCAAGGAAACTCACCGCACTGAGCAGAAGACCAGCGCGTAGCTCGCTAATTTCCCTGGCTTTTGGCCTTGCGCT
>MPNV01002769.1:0-17513 GCA_013376435.1 Cyclocybe cylindracea
GGCTACATAGTGCAGATGCCCATGCATCCCGGGCATGTTTAGGGCCATTTAACTTGGCCAAACATGATGAAAACAGTCTGAGAGTGATGGCATCATGTATAGTGACAGGAGGTGTCTGGGTGTAGAGATATGAGGGGTGTATAGTACACCAGGAACCCACTGCAGATACCTACTAAATTCGCTCTGACAGCCTGAAAGTGTACGTGATACTACATATTTATCATGATTTAACAGATTTTATCATAATTTTTAATGGCCTTGAAGTTGGGTTATGACCGGTTTTACAGAGATAGAATATTCTATGTCTCCAGATGGGGGATATTGGCACATGTGGATCATGATAATGACGATAAATGGAGAGGAACAGATCGAGATACTCCGCGAGGGCAAGGGGAGATCTGTGTAAAGTAGGAAGAGGAGAGGAGGAGGTAGTTCCCACATCAGTATCTATGTAAAATACCTACCAAATCTGCATATCCGCACTGATTCAATGGTGCTTTCGGTTAGGGTAATGTATGTGCATATTCCAGTAGTGACGATGAGGCACAGATGCCTGGTGAAAGGTATTTGAGAAAAGTGGAAAAATGCGCGAAAAAACCGAAAATATTTAAAATGGGTTACCTCGGACTGCGCGAAATAACCAAACTTCATAATATGAAGGCCTGTTAACACTCCGAAAAGAACTGCAAAAGACCGATGAATTCCCTTATGTGGGTGGAAGATATGAGGAAGGGTATCCAAAATCACCACTTGCATCAATATGGTTGTTACAGATGATGCCAATGTGGTCATCTGATGTCCTTTTCATATCTTCCACCCACATAAGGGAATCTCTCCGGTCTTTGCAGTCTTTTCGAGTGTAACAGGCCTTCATATATAAGTTTGTAATTTTCGAGCAAGTCCGAGGACGCATTTTAAATTATTTCGGGTGTTTTCGCGCATTTTCCATATTTCTCAAATACCATTTTCACCAGGCATTGTGCCTCATCCGTCACACTGGAAATGCAACATACATTACCAACCGGAAAGCACCATTGAATCAGTGCGATATGCAGATTTGGTAGGATTTACATAGATACTGATGTGGGGAACTACCTCCTCCTTCTCCTCTTCAATAACTTTACACAGATCATCCCTTGCCTCGCGAGTATCTCGATCTTTCTCTCCATTTATCGTCATTTATCATGCATTCCACATGTGCCAATATCCCCATCCTGGACCAATAGAATAATCTTTCCTGTAAAACCGGTCAATAACCACTTCAAGGCCATATAAAATTATGATAAATCTGTTAATCATGAATAAAATGTAGTATCCACGTACCAACTTTCAGGCTGTCAGAGCGACATTAGTAGGGTATCGCAGGGGTCTCCTGGTTCCTATACACCCCCATATCTACAACCCAGACACCTCTGTCACTACATGCCTCACTCTCAGACATTATCACTGTTGGCCAAGTTAAATGGCTCAAACATGCCCGGGATGCATGGTGAATCATGCATAAGGCCATCGCTGCCATTCCACGAGTTCTCACCGTTTACACGAAAGAGGTCTACAGGGTACATGTACCCGACATCTCGCCAGCCAAAGCTAAGCGAAATAATCGAGGGAAGCCGGAATCCGCAGAGTGCAGGATTCCTATTTGGGAAAAGCTGCCTATTAGGAAGAACGCATCAAACCCGCCGTGCCGCTATCCCTGCGGTCTGCCGCATCTCATAATCATAATAAATACTCAAATATTGTGAGCACCCTACCATGATACATATGCCCCCAAGTTCACGCCGTAATATTAAGTTTTCGATTTGATATTGAATTGTTTTTGTATTAAAATCGCAAAAGACTCGCTTTTTCGAGTTTTTGCCTTTTACGGCCCGCGCCCTCCCCACCCGTGGATGCCATGATAATTATTACATTCATATCCGGACCGCCCAACCATTTTTAGGCCCGCCGCACCCAGAACCCCCCACCATCCTCCTCATTGGAATAGCCCTATCCACCATCCCTGCCTGTTTTGGTGGATTTCTCGCCCCCCCGCCCCTGCAGGCTTACCCAATCCCGCCCCACCCAAGAGGATTGTTTGTACATTTATTTACCTCGTCCACCTCCAAACAATTCCCCATCCCCCGCATGCATGGCATGGCCTCTGGGGTGACAGACTGCTTAATAGCTCTCCTGATGTGTGAGGCTACACTGCTTAAAATACAGGTCTTGATACATTAACCTAGCTTATAGAAGTGAAACATTCAACGACACTTTCTTCTATGCTTATACTTTTCAAGTGAGGGCGCTCCAGAACCCCAGGGGGGCCACAGGCAGAGATCTCCTACACCGCGACCGCCTACCCCGCTTCGATTCCCCCCGACGCCGATAAGGTAAACTCATTCATGTTTTCCTCCTGTCAAGTTGAATCAACAGTGACACAGCGAGCTCCGCCAGAGGCAAAACACTTCATCTAGTCGACGAATCACGCACAAAGACTCAGAGAGTGATGGCGATATCTATGTCAAGTCAGCGAAGACGTGCTCCCCACCAGCTACGCCGACCCAGCCTCGTGGACGACCTACCTCGACTGGGGGGAGGCTGGCTGTTACGCCAGCCCGTCCAGCGGCTCCTGTTAGCTCTAGGTCGGTTTCCTTGTCCACTTCGCGTCGAGCTGCGCTAATACCCCCGCACAGTGATACCGAACGTGGTGTTGTCACCTTCAGTTCGCCTAAACCTCCGTGTGTCTTTCATGTCTTGTCGAGTCAAGAACACCACTAACGTCACTCTTTAGGGTCTCTTCCAAACTGAAATCAGTTGAGAGAGCAGCTACCTCCGCCATCAGCAATTATAGGGCCACGTCTAGCAAAACCCACGCACCTGGGACCCATGGGCCCGGCCTTGGAGATACGCCACAGCAAGTTCTGGTGACAGCGACGAGTGGTACAGCTTCCATCACTGTGACAGCCACTCCTGCTCTTCAAGACGTACCACCGACGTTCTCCGTCTCTACAACTCCCGGTCTTCAAGGCTCGCAACCTCCAGCGACGACCCCTGCTCTTCAAAGTTCACAATCCCCGGCGACCTCCCTGTCAGCAGCTCCTGCTCTTCAAGGCTCACAATCGTTGGCCTCCTTGTCGATGCCCGCTCTTCCAGCCCCGCAGCTACCAGCCACCTCCCAACCCACGGTCCCTGCTCTTCAAGACCTGCAACCAGCAGCCGTCTCCCAACCCATGGCCCCTGCTCTCCCAGCCTCGCAACAGCCAGACACCTCCCTGTCCACAGCTTCCTGACCGATCTTACGAGCGTTCCGTGGTTTATTCTCCGCCGATGGTGTGTATACGAGAGAAGGTTAGTGACCCAACGTCTCTCCACCTCTCCGTACTTATTGCCATTAGGCCATGCTATTACTAGCTCTGGAACCGTAAAGACGGTCTTCCGCAACCGCTCCTCCAAGAAGCGCCGCAACCACTATGGTGAGGACGTTCCAAACATCTCCTGGACGATGACTGACTTCGACGGAGCTCTTAACAAGCCCGCAGTGGGTCAGGTTGAGCCTGGAGACGTACACTTCCATAGGAATCGCCTCAACGATGAGGTTAATATTTGGATGGCGACTGGAGACAATCCGCCGAATGACTGGGAGTTGTGCACTGACCGGTGGGCAATCAACATCCTGAATCTGCCTATACACCCTGTGGAAAAGTCTTTGATCCTCGACGTCTACGGCAACACTTGGACACCCTTCTACATTACCACTGGAACGTACACCGGTGCCCGGCCAGCAACACGCCCTGGGCTAAAGAAGTTTCAACCCTCATGATTGAGGGATTGTTCATACTATATATCTTTCATGCCACCTCGTCTCCAGAAATTCTTTGAAACATCTTTCTTGCCTCCCCTCTAAATACATATACATAATAAATTGATTCTCACTGTCTCAAGCCTATACCCTGTCATAGTTGTTAATAACCATAACCACTCCTATGTTGCGCCAGTGGATGGCTAGAGAAATTGGAATAGCGATATATACATTCTGAGGGTGGCATGCGCATGCCTGGGTCCCTTGGTTGCATGTAGGCTGTTAAAAGACCCTCCAGCATGATCCCCGGCTCACGCCGCCCACACTTTGTACTGCCCCACATGGTACACCTCTGAGGCGGTTACAGGGTCGAGGTGCAACTGTGGAGCAAACGTTGCGCGGTCACATTCGTCAGACAGCGATTTGTGGGGTCTAATCCTCATGGGCAACGCAGGCCGTGCTGTCGCACGCGGGTCAAAGGGCGGATAAGCGTGGCGGGAGGGTGTCTGAATGTGGATACGTCCGCACGGCCAGTCGCTCGAGAACGGTGCGTCGAGCTTTTCAAATGGCTTCCCATAGCTGCCCATCAACCATTTACTGGCCACAGATAATCAATCATCGAAAGATGTGGAAGGAGAGAACACAAAGGCATAGCTTTCTGGAACTCACCGGAGACATTGCACACACTACGCACACTCCCTCGAATCCACAGCGACCATCTATCGTTCTCCTTGGCCCTCCTACGCCTAAGATTTGACTCGGTGAGAAAATCCAGCCCGTTTGGCATTCCAGAGCAGGCCAATGCCGAGGAGGTAGGCTTGACCTTCCAGTTCATGTTTCGATGCTGAGATTAGATCCCCAGAGCGTTAATGCTCGCCGCTGGTTTCCTCCGTACATCCCGCTGGCCGAGAAGAGAGAGAGACGTCAAAGATGACGGTAGCGCAGAACGTGCCCCTCTCACTAAGTGTACGAGCAGTGAATGGAGGCCGGAAGGCAGGGATGTTCGTTTCGCAGCCCGCGGACAACTTTGGGGACATGCAGACGTCGCTGGTAGACTCAGACGGTGGCGTGTCGGAGGTTGTCCGTGGTAAGTGGCCTTTGAGTACCCTGATCATGTGCTAAATTTAGACCATTAGCCTTCATAGAGAAAGAGGAACAATGAAACTTACTTCTACGTCAGTGAGATAAGATGGGGCAAGCAAGATGGGGCAAGCGCGGACGTCGAACGGGTCGACCCGGAGGCGAGCTCGCCCATTCACCTCTGTGTAGCCCTCCTCTAACACAATACTCTCCATTTGTAGACCATTGTGGATGATGTTGAAGGGTGGACGGCGCTGGTGATAGGCCTCACTCGCTGCGATGGCTTGTGTGATGGTGAGTGCCTGAGGTACTTGATACAGTGGCTGGTGGCTCAGTTAATGCTGATCGCGGTGACTTTGCAGGTGCGAAGTCAGTACGGTTTGAAGAGGTCGGATGGCGGAAATGAAGGTGGGTGGGTTACTATGTGAGGATTGGGGGAGTGATGAAACAGCGAAGGCAAAGGTTGAGATCTGAGAGGTCGTCCCTGTAAAGTCCCAGGGCTCCGAGTCTCCGAGAGACGGCCTCTACAACTTGGGCCAGAGAGCGCTTAGGTATTGAATATTGAACATTGAAACATTGAAAGTTACTGGGGATCGTAATGATTGTGACAGGGTCACAAGTCGCCAGATCGAGTTGTACCAAGTTGTACCCAAAATTTCAGCAGAAAGATAAATCGCGGCCAAATCCACCAGAACGGACTGTCACACTGTCGAGGCCTCGCCGCATGCTGCTCAACCCTTCTCAATGCCCATTGCTTGTTCATTTACTGATTAACCGTCTTATCATCTCTAGGAATGCCCAAATCTAGCCGATCCAAACTTGCTTTATGCAAATGTAAAACACACTGCACGAGATTTAATGAGCGAAGCGGCAAGTACAAAGGTGCCGGCTACTGGATACCTCGAACTACAAGAGATCGACATACTCTCGACGATCGGAATAATTCTTCTGTCGAGAAGCTTCCACAAACACTGACGAAGTCTGCCCCCCCGAACAAGGGCAACTTTATCTTGCAGCACATTCAAGATGAACTGCAGTGGATGTTCCACCAGCCAATCACGTCTCTTTGGAGACCGCTTGTTTTCGAGAAACACCCGCAAATGCATGGCCCGTATTCTCAGCCAACAATTGCTGAGATGCTGAGGTACAACGCCGGCTTGTACTCATTGAAGCAGCATGAGACGGCAAACGTTGCCTATCTGTTATCTGAGGCTAGGCTTTGCGGTATGGCTGGGGATCTGGCTAGGATGGAGTCATCCGAGGCGAAGTCCCGCCTTCTGTCAGCGGTCTATGAAGAGTTAATGAGGATGAACACGCAAAAAGGTTACGAATGGTCGCAGCAGCATATTTCGGATGAGCTCGATCAGTCGAGGGGAGTCATGGTCAATACAGGTGCGTTAATCTAATGGAAATGAAAACTTCAGATTGTCTCACAAGAGATTGAAAGAACCGTATTTCCAACGACAGGGGCCACACGCTGGAACGGCACACGCGGCGTCAGTCATATCTCTTGTTTTGGATCACATGTACTTTGTTCCTCAGCGTGCTCTCATTGCTCTCTTAGCTGGCGTAAGAGGTTTACTACGTTCTGAGCAGAAGGCAGTCATGGAACACATCCCAAAGGATCCATGGACCTGTTCATCCCATTTCGGCTTGGAACCAATCCTTTCCTATTTCATCGTCTGCCCTACTTGCCATGGAATTTCACCGATGGAGCCCAGCGAGACGCCAGGACCTCAGGATCCCCTACCACGATGTTCAAAACAAGCAATGCCAAGTAGTGTTGCTTGTCGAACCACGCTCTGGAAGGAAGTGCCCATTGCAGGCAACACTGCGAGACTAGTACCCATCCGACAATACGCTTACCAGGAGCTCAAATCGTGGTTAGGCCGTCTCTTTTCACGCAAGGGCATTGAAGACATGATTGACTCTCGACCATACTGCGACCCGGCCCAGGCGCCTAACGTTCTCGATGACATTTGGTTATCCCCCGTTTTCTTGCAACTCAAAGACAGTTCAGGTCAACAGTTCTATCCGGGTCCTCCCGGTGAAGCTCGCTTGGTCTTCAGTCTGTCAGTTGACAGTTTTGATCCCCTAAGCAATAAAGCGGCGTCACAAAGTATTTCGTCCACGGGGATATGGCTGGCCCTTTTAAATCTTCCTTGGAATCTTCGACACCAACCTGAAAACATGTATTTGGCAGGGATCATCCCTGGCCCCAAAAAGCCATCTACAGACGAAATTAACTGCTACATGGAGTTGCTCATGAAAGAACTTCTGCAACTATGGGATCCAGGAGGTTGGCTAACAAGAACAAGCAAGTATCGGATAGGCAGACTCATCAAGGCCATGGTGGTTCCCCTCATTTGTGATATGCTTGCTCTTCGACAGCTCATCGGGTATTCCTCCTCCCCAAATTCCCATTCCTTCTGCACACAATGTGATCTTGACCTCGATGATATCGAAGTCCTCAATCGAACGGAGTGGCCCTCAAAGAATTTATCTGAGATCAAAAGATTTGTGGAGTTGTGGAGGGACACCGGTTCTCTGAAGGACAGGGTGTTGATCTTTCAAGTGTTTGGCTGGCGATGGACGCCGCTTTTCTCCCTTCCCTACTTCAACCCGATCATCTTTGGGGTGGTGGACGCTATGCATGCGCTCCACCTTGGACTTGTCCAACATCATTGCTGCTCCTTGTTTCAAATTGATCTACAGCACCTGGGTGGAGACGCTTCGCAGGCTTTGGCCAACCAACGACGTAGAGCAGCCCGCATTCAGCCAGCTGATATCCGGTACTGTGTTGACCAACTCAAGGAGAATAAGCCAGACCTGTTATACGACCTCCTCAGTTTCCATTGACAGGTTCTTTATCGTGTCTGTCATCACTTTTCCATCACACGAGGTCAATGCCAGTTGATAGTCGGAACGAAGTGGGTCCTTGCCAAAAGCCTCTATTCATGGGTACGTCATTCTCATTGAGTTGCTCTCCAAGAGTCGTTTTAAGGTATTTACCTAGCGTCAAGGACTATCCAATGTTCAAGCCCTTGATGATTTCCTGGAAACTGAAGACCTGGAGGAAGAAACTAGTGCTGCAGCTGATGAAGAGGATACTGAAGAAGGCGAAGCAAATCACGAGGGTGAGTTGGGGGACCGAGATATCGCCTTCGAGGCCCAATCGTGGCAGGGAGACACCGACAGGCAACAAGAGGAAGACGGCCAGTTGGAAGAAGAAGAAGAAGAGCCCGAGGAGGAAGGGGAAGAAGAAGAAGGAGAAGAAGAAGAAGAAGAAGAAGGGAACGACGGAGATGGAGATCTTGGTATTGGGGAATTGGGAAGCGAGTTGTTTGAATTTCCTGGACAAGAGACTGGGAAAGTCAGACGCGTTATCAAGAATCTCTTGAACACTACAGAAGTCGCCAAGAAGCGTGCTGCAGCATATAAAATGGCCAACAGATCGCTCTATCAGGGCCTTGTGTCCTTCTTAAATCTTGCGATTGCAGAGCAAAGTTCGAAGAGAGAGCTGCATGACGCGATCGTAGAGGCGGTTAGTGGCCGTACTTATTTTTTCTCCTTACCACTGACTTCAGCAACACTTAGCTCGATGCAGAACCCGCTCTCTCAGAGAAATTAATGGAGTACCTGGAGTATCAAACCTCAAGGAAGAATATTCATGGCGCCGTTCTAGGAAAGGATGTCATGCAGCGTGTCTGGGTCGACATGGGTCGCTGCCAACTTCCGAGCTGGATAAGTCCCGCGCCTCTGAACTGGGGAACAACTCAAAGAGGGAAGCTCAGCGCAGACAACTGGAAAATTATCTGTACGATACATCTCCCAGTCTCACTCATCTGGCTGTGGAGATCGGAGACGGGGCGCAAGAGGGCCCTTCTCAATAACCTCATGGATCTTGCTACAGCTGTACGTTTGGCATCCTTGCGGGTCGCCTCTCCGGCACTTACCCGCTTATATGAGAACCACATCTTGCGTTACATCAAGGGCTTGCAAACCCTCTTCCCCCAGCAACCACTTCACCCAAACCATCACGCTGCTCTTCACATAGGGGATGGTCTTCGCCATTTCAGTCCAGGACATTCACATGGTGCAGCTTTTTATGAAAGGCACATCTCATTCTTCTGTCGTGTCAACATAAACAACAAGCCTGGTAGGAGTATAGTCAATCTTTTTATGATCCTAAGGCTCATCTACGGACCAGGGCAATTAGAGCAGACCATTCTCAGGGCATCAATACGTTACGCAAATCTCTCTGCGTTACTCGCTGATGACCAGGCACTACGCGAGAATGTTGCGGAATTGGTTCATCAGTTGGAAGCCACGAGCCGCCAGGATCTCCGGGGCTATAGTCTGGCTAATTTCCTGGATCCTCTCAGGGATGAAATAAGCCATGGCATGAAAGGTAATCCAGGCTACCTCACACACCAGGAGTACGAACTTTTCTCAGCCCTTCCATTTGCAAATGACGGTCGGCCCACAAACGACATGGTTTTTGTTAACCAGATCTCGCTGCGTGGTGTTTGCTATGGCACATTCATCTCAAGGCATCACAAAAACAGTGGGGTACTTTTCGAGCACCCTCCAGACGGGGACGAGACGTCAAGATACCCAGGCGTTATTGACAGAATCTTCAGGCATAAGAATTCAGTCAGCGGTGGTCTGCATCACTGGTATGTCGTCCTCCGGGAGTACAAAAAGGTTGATCGACCCGGATTTGTGGACCCATACAGGAAATATGGGTTTGCAGGAGGATGGCTTTGTGAACCTACAGCTGATGTCCTTCGTGTCGTTCAGGCATCACAGATCATTTCTCATTTCGCACCAACCACCCTACCAGACATCGGTCTTATTCACATAATGCCCCTTGATCAGGTACATAATTTTCAACCCTTCTCTGTTTCTGACTCAAATCTCTCTATAGTTGATGAACGAAGTGCTGACAACACCGTCGGGCTTTTCTTTTGACTACGAACTGAACACTACGTAATAATTATTTTCAAGGCCATACGCTATTGATGAATTCCACTCGTACTGATTGTCTCATGCTCGCCTAACCATACAATGTTTGACGCAAGGCATTGGAGATGGCAAGATCTTTCTCTTGACAAGGCACGAGGATGGGCAGGGAAACCCTCCGTAGGTGGGGGGATCTGTGCACGGCAGCGAGTGCAGCGAGGGAAGAGGAAGGTGCTGGCAAGGTGTGACTGGCGGGACGTGCGAGGACAGTCGGATGGGGGAGTCGCTGGTGTTAAGCTATCGCGGGGGGATTTATATGGTGTCGAACTGCTCGTTGAGGTAGCGTTAAACGGAATTTGGGGCCAATGGGTTCGTCCCAAACACGAATGTCTGTTGTCACGAAGAGAGAATAGGAAGAGACAATTTACGGGCACATACCTTGGGTTAGATCGCAGTAAATCACAACAAGTCGACGCTGTAATAGGGCGAGAAAGCCATTAAACATTTGGTAGTTCTGCTTGAGGGCGGTGCCGGTCTGACAAGCGCTGTATCAACGATGACCGAAGACAACCTAACCCTAGTTTCAAATACAGCCCGTGTATATGTCCAGAGTTCTGGGAGGGGATTCTGACGTTGACGCCGAGGCGAGCATGGATTCGGAAACCTTCGGTAGGTGGGGACGATGGATCTTTCTGCATGGCCACATTAAAGACAACAATTGTGTTATCAGCGGGACTTATAAAGCATCAAGCGGCTCGTTGAATAGAACAAAATTTGTGTCAATACAAGTGACTGTTAGCACACGCAGAGAGGAGAGGAAGAGGCAGTTACAGGACTTCGTTGCGATATGGGTGGCGAGACGGTAACAGGACATGGTTGATAGCGCTCTGCTGTCTTCGCCGCAGGAGAGGAAGGGGTTGGCATCTTGCTTGCATCATGAACGAGAGAGAACACCCTTCTTGTATCCTGTAAGGATCTGGAGTCGTTGGGATAGGGTAAAACCACGAGAGTTATGACACGACGGACCTTCCCTGGTGCACGCGCATTACGCAGATCCCAAACCACGATGATCGGAGAACCACAGCGACGGCGTTCTGCATAACGAGAGAATCAGCACCACAAAGACACCGTAAGATAAATCATACTCACTTCGACAATTCACTGACCTAGCGGTATTCATTGTGTGGCCTCTTGGTTCCTCCGCGCCGATATTGAGTTCACCTGTGTTGAAGAAATTCGGAGCCCAGATCTCCAGTTGGCTTTCATTTCTGTACGGTCGTCGGCATGAATGCAAGCTAGTGGAATCTAGAGGATCCCCAGGCAAGTGGCTATTCGAAAGATGCTGAGGATCAAATGTCGGAATCATTCCAAATTGATCTAGCAGATAAGATAAGACGATAAGGGGAAGCCATTTCCAATATGTCCCAGCTAATACGAGGGAGGAAAGTACGAAACGGAATGGGGCTGATATTTAAGATATACCCAGTCTTGATCCACGTTATTACTCAGGGAGACACGGGAGACAAATTTTAAACAGGGGCTTAAATGGCCTCCCAGAAATTTGGAAGTGATAGTCGAAATATTTCCGCGCAATGAAAGATGGATTATATTGAGCCTCAATTTAATCAATGTTCCTTCTTTGATTGGCAGGTAAAAGAGGGGATTTAATTTCTAATATGTTTCGAGTACATTCCCATTTTCAGCCCAGATTATAGAAGCCACTTCCCGCAGTGTATGCTATATGAGCTTGATCTCACGCTTTTGATGTTGGAGAATCGCGATCGAAGACACTGGCTCGTGCCGATTGGGAAATAGATGGCATTCGTGCGTCTTCTTGCTTTTCTCCTTATCTCTTTCTTTCCTCATTAAAGCCGTCTTTGCTTGTAGGTCCATACCCTGTACGCAACCCCAGGCTGGCTCGCGGGGCAGAACGACCGGCTCCGGGTCTTCTTCCCTCAAAGAATCTTCAAATTCTCTCGGTGCGACGGTCAGCGAAGACCGGTCTCGAGCACTCAACGCCTATGCGCACGAAGCAGCCGACAAGATCGTGGCCAACTTTAGTAACCCTCAGGCCCTGGCTCTCGGGGGTTGGGTACTTACTACTGAAGGAGAAGAAGCACCACGCGAACCTCTGCGTGGAGTTGCCTGTCCAGGTGGTGATCGATGGGCTGTATGCTGGGTCCTCAGTCGAATTGGGGCAGTATGACTCGAGTGCGACGTTTGTCCTCGAGCTGTTGGGTGATGTAGTTGGAAGGGGAAGCGAGAGGGTGATGTTTGGGTGGTGTAAGGTTGCTTGGTACGTGTCTTTTTCTTTCTTTTCTCGTACTTGCACTAACACTGATGCCGACGATTTTGGGTTTAGGCCCGATCGACTGGTTCGCATCGTCGCGTCCTTGCTCTCCACTGCATCCACCACACCGGAACCGACATGCACATATCGATCTACGTCAGCTGTCTACTCACCCCCGAGGCCAACCCGCTGAACGCGAACCTCGACGGAACCATCGTTCGGCTGGACGTCTGGAGGGTTGGCGGACGTGGCTGGGTTCGTTTCATGGTTACCTTCAACGACGTTGCTCCCTGTTTCCAAGGAGAACAAAGAGAAAGCCAACCCAGTAGATCGCCCCATCGGAGACGGTTCGAAGAGAAGAGATAGATGCGTTAGAGATCGCGCCTATCACCACTTCGGCCTCGGCCCCATCCATCGAGGAGATCGAGCTCGACCTAGCAGAGGACCCGCTTGCATACCCTCTGCCCTCGCCGCCTTCGCATTGCCCCCGGATGACCGAGTGGCCGGTACAAATGGTTTCTTGCGGCGCGCGTCCGACCAAAGAGAGGGATTTTTTACATTCTCCACGGGCGGAGAAAGAAAGAAAAACAGAGAGCGTGTAGGTCCCGAATTTTCATCCAAGTTGCAAATCTAAATACACACCTACCGACTCTTTGTTTTTCAGTGACTTGAAGATATTTCACTCCGTCGTTCATGATACAACCGATAACACCAGGCGAAGATGATATTCAAAACCAATAAATGGGGTATGCGAAGATGGAGAGCGAGAGGATGCGAGAAGGAAATGCGTAACAAAAATACAAGTCCGAGATGATGCGATGATGAGAGCAAGATAAGATAAGAAGAACAAAGGACAAAGGGATCCGATAACCTCCATCGACGAACGCCCTCCCACCCAACCCTCTCCTCCCTCTAACTCCAGGACAACCTACGATGGCACCTCAAAGTATGGCCACGCTTGCTCGTCAAACCTATATCGCCACCTGTGGCAGTCCAACAGCTGCCCACCCGGCCCTACCTGCGTGATCTCCCGCAGATCGGCGGCTAGGTCGCAGGGTCCGCCACGATTGTCGAACCCAGACTGTCCGTGAATAACGAACATATGCCTCTCCCAGGCCACACGCTCCGCATACTCGCTTGTTTGTGCGTAGTCGAAGACTTCGACCGAGCCGTCTTCGTTGACTGTGACACGCTCGTTTGAGCGTTTGAGCCGCCTGGGTGCTTCCGGTAAAGGGCGGGGAGCGGGTACGGGCGGGCGGTCGGCGGCGGTGCCGAAGGAGTGTATAGGGAATGGGTCGACGTTAGCAGGTGGATTCGGGGATTGGTTCATGGACGCTTCCTCCGCAGGACGTTCGGCTTCGTAGAGTGCGGCTTCTTCGATGATGCCTACGAGGTCGTCGGGGAGGCCCTGTGTGAGGGCAGCGAGGGAGAAATCCTCTTCCTCTGCCTCCATGTCGCTGCTGGAGTCGCTCTCATCGTCACCCACCCTCTCGTCGTCTGGTGAATACTCGCTGCCGTCTGCCTCCTCGGGCGTGTTGAAGTACCGGCAGCAGATGATACCCAGCATCGCGTTGTCCATGTCCTCGCCGATGGTTGGCACCCATGACTCGAGACGCGGCCTTTTGGATGCTGGAGAATCTACCCTCGACGAGATAGTGCTGACAGACGCATTCCGAGAGAGCAAGAGAGAGCTCTCAACCTCGCGGATCTCCTCATCACTGTCCGCCTCCCGGAGGCGCTTCCTGGATGAGATGAACGAAGGACGCGGCATGCTCAACCTTGCAGGAGTTACAACGTTGGCGTTAGGGTAAGTCGTCCTGTGGGTCCATTGTCAGCGTCGTATCAGATGATACAGATGATTGCAAACGTACCGTATTCCCAGATAGCCCGCGTCCCTGGATGGCGTCAGCACTGGAAGCCTCCCTGTCTCCTTCAACTCCTCCGCGTCATCGACAACCCTTCTTTCCACTCCCTCTCCCAATAGTTCGGCGATCCGCTGGTGGTACCGACCGACGACGCTGCCTGGTGTTGACAGGCATATCTTGAATGCCTCTGCCAGAATCTCCTTTGTCAAAGCCCTGATCTCTTCGGCTTGCTCAGATTCGAGTGCGTAGAGATGTTTGATGACCTCGTGGATTTGGGGTGGCATCGGCGCAGGGGACGGAGCCACAGATCGCGTCGAACGTGAAGCCAGTTGGATGGAAATCTTGGGAGGAGAGGCCGACCAGTTGTCCGCTCCCTCACGGTCGAAGAAGCCCCCGGGCGTACGGAATCTGTTGTATTCTGTGCACCCAGATGCCACCTTCGACTCATGGATCTAAAGTGAGCGACCGATTGTCAGCATCGATGAGCATAAGAGTTCAGAGTGGCTTACCTTCATTGGGGAGATCAAACCTGGAATCTTTGTAATTTCGATGCTCGTGATCGGTTGGCGGCTTGCTCCTGCGCGAGGGAGTTGGGTGATCTTGGACTCATCGACGTTGATGGCAGCGCCGAAGTACTTATGAGTGGCGGCAGTGGCAGGGGCTTCGGTGGAGGCAGAAGAAGCGAAAGTGGTGTTGAACTGCATGTCTGCCGGTATATGTAGTGGAGGTATGTGAAAGATATGAACACTGAATGCTGGTGTCTGAAAGAGCTTTCCTGAGGGCAAAGGGCGCAAAGACGATTGTGGTGGTCGTTGTTGTACTTAAAGAAAGAAGGGAGTCTCGAATTATTTTTATACGTTTTCCTTTGTCTTCTGTGGCCTGTGGCTCTAGGAGCCGGGTCTGCGGATCGCGACATTCCAAACACATGAACAATAGGCGACCTGCGTGCCACATCTTGCCGGAAAGAAAATTTGGGATAAAAGTGTACGCAGCGAACGCTGAAATTCATATGGTGTTAGGGTAGCTTGAAGTTGCGTAGATTTTCTGGGAGAGAGGAAAGACGGACGCAGGCCAGATAGCCTACGGCTAGCTCAACTTCGTCCATCAAAGAGATCGAGCTATGCCCGACGCAACGCATCTATCGTCCGCACGGACCAAGCGCTCACTTCCGGTCCGTCTCTGCCACTAACGAGAAAGGATCGCCTTCCCATGCCACCACACTGGAGCCTGCGTTGTTCTTCCCATCATCTTCCTCCTCTCTCTTCCGTGTTTCTCTCGGAGGCTGGTGCAACGGTGTATGCGCCCGCAACGGTCTGCGAACGCTGGCTGTTAGGTGTCGCTGTGCAGGTGAATGTGCTAGAGAGCGCCAGCGGCGGGAGCAAAAATGACTCGTACTAAATGGACGATGTTGGGTCGTCCTCCGTTCTCGCGGATCCTCGCCCCGTGTCACCGCTCTGGCTCACATACTCTCATTCGGCGATTGTTTCTTTTCCTCGCTTCTGTGGACCTTTGCCCGTGCGGTCAGGAGCAGATGTGTTGTCTCGTTCTTCCCCATCGCCCTCCTCATCGGTTTGCGACTTTATTTTTCGTGCGATTTGTCGTGATACCGGCTCTCCTGGCCTTTTACTCTAACTCTAAATGCAAGAGCTATTTCCATAATGTTTGTACCGGAAACCGGACCTCAGCATCAAAGACGATAACGACTCCCAATTCTAACGACAATTTCAACCTCCGCCCAATGCCTAGCTGCTTCCTTCTCGCTTATCCCAGCCCTGTTCCTCCCCTCGCCGCGGCTCACGAAGGACCCGACGACGGCTATGGATATAGATAGTGACACCGCCATGGTCATGTTCTTTGGCCACATGGAGCCTTCTGTCAATTTCACCACGGGGCGGATACGATATGGTTTAAGGGGTGACCACGCTGCGCCGAGTGCGGGTGCGAGGGTAGGCACCAGTCTTGTGGGACTCTCCTTGTTGGCGATTGTTGAGGGGTTGATTCTGTAAGGACGGGGGCGAAGGGATTTTGGAGATGGAGGTAAGGTTCCTGCCTGGGCCTAGTTGACTTCCATAGGCATGAGCAACTCGCGCTGACAAGAGTGGGTCAAGGTTGGGGAAGCGCCACATGGGGCGACCGACATTTTTATCTGGAGGAAGTCCGCACCCAGACTTCATCTCTCCGGTGAGCTGAGGTGCCGTCGTTCAAAGGCAGTGCGGGCGCGCTTGTAGGGTGTCCGTCCGAAAACGCGACGACGTCAACGCAACGCCCAGGTCACCGTCAACCGAGACTGGGCGGGAAAGCTCTGAAGTATTCCCGACGCGCACTTTGCGAAGTGAGAGCGCCCTTCCATGTCGCGGACTTTGCAGGGTAAACACACGAGTGAGATCCCTGATTGTAGTGAACCCGAATTCGGACCAGTCGCGTGGTTGATGAGGGAACGGTGACACCTGTCCGCGCACCGGGGCGCGGCACTGCGAAGTGAGACGCGTTGTACGGGACCAATGGGGGCGGGGTCCCGGTAGCCGCTTCAGTCGAGTCTCTGTACGCCAATCGTTCGCATGGGAGGGGGGTAGGGCGGGGGGGTGGGAGGAACGTGTCGGGAGGGGTCGACAGAGTCGCCCAGAGTGCAGGGCGAACCCAGAATGACGGCTCGCCGGGACGCCCGAGGGCACACCATGGGGAAGGGTGGGTACCGAAGTGAGGGCAGGGAGGGCGGGCGGCAGCGTGCGCGTGATCTCCAGTCCACGAAAGATGGTGGGAAAGTTTCATGTCGAGTCGTGTCTTCGGGACGTTGGCGTCTGCATGGGACATGGCACAATTGCAGCACAGGATGCTCGTTGAGGGAAGGACGTCCGGATTGGACGCAGGGCCGCCTGTCCGTCACTCGGTTGTACTCGTCATGGTCTGGAATAGGAGCTCTCGTCCAGTGGGAGAAGAGACGAGGGATCCAGCTTGGTGGTATCGGGGTCGTTACCTGTCGAGGTAGGCTGTCATCGGTTCACCGAGGAGGCGATATTGCAATGTGTGAGCGAACTACAAAGAACAGGAAAACGACCAAACAAAATCTGAGAGAGACCCGAAGCTGTCAACCCACGGGTGATGTGTAACATGACACGTTGGAGGCGCTTGGGAGTGCCATTTTCACTGGAGGCTTTGGCTTCCATGATACACTAAGATCTGAACGCCGGATCATCGCGCATATGCTGACGCTCTATCGCGCTTGAAGTTCTCTCCAGGCTGACGACTGCGATAGTAGTCAAGACGAGGCGGCTGAGGGTGGTAATCTGGCAATTTATGAGACAAAAACTTTAGAGAACGATGAGAGAACAAACAGCCACCACATGGGTGGTAAGAGCTCATTCTTGACAGCACCTTTTTATTCTTCTGCTGCGAATAAAGACGAGAGGAATGTCCTTGCCCCTATGGGTGCTTCATGACATTTGCAATGTCAATGTACTTATGTGGACTGTCGAAGTAGGTATGCACTTAGTGTGAAATGTTGAGTCGTTGTAGTTTTGGCGTGTCCTCCGGT
>MPNV01002769.1:32419-179503 GCA_013376435.1 Cyclocybe cylindracea
ATCCACGAACACCGGAAGGCGATCACTCGCCTACTCCTATCATGCCATTGTCTCGCAATCGAGAGAATGCGGTGGATTCGACCCCCAGTCCCGAGAGATCAACGTCTATGTCGTCTCTGCAGAGTGCACGTGGAAACTCCCGAGCACGCGTTACTGCAATGTGAGGGCTTGCATGAACTCAAGGATTTGCGCAAGAGATTCTTTGAGGATATTCAAATAATAGATCATGGGATACTTGAAGAAAGAGGGGGATTAGTCGAGATACTGAAAAAGCTGGTAGCATCACGGGAAGCCATCAACAGAGTGGCACGACATGCGTATGAGGTCCTTAGCTTGTATGACAGACACCCTATCGTGTACTAATAGACGAACACTGGCTTAAGCGCCTACCTATAATTCGCCAAGCGCGATGGGAAGCAAGCAAGTAAGTAATTTTGAATACATTCTCTATATATTTAGCCCACCTACAACCCATGTACTGTATCGGAGATAGACGTCCTGAAACATGGATAGCTCGTCAAAGAGAGGTGCACGGGGCGAGACGAGGGTGCAGGGAAATCCCCTGGAGTAGTCTCGAACCCCGGTGTTCAGAAATGGACCATGCCGGGTATTCCTCACCTCATCCTATACGATTACTAATTGATTGCATGTATTGTATTTCATTATACTTACTTACTGAATATCTGTGCACACTGTATACTTGTGGTATCTGGAATACGCCCTATAAGGATCTAGTCGAATAGTTTTCTTCATCCTGGTCTGATGCGGTCCTGGAAAGCCCCTAATCACGTCGATGTGTCGGCACGTGACCAGAAGGTTTAGCGTCAGCTTTGAAGCCGTCCTGTACAACGTGGGTCCCGTCCCACTCCTCGATTGACACAGAGTACACCTACATGAAAGGTCAGTGTCACGATTTTTCCTTAGAGATTCATTCTAACATGTAGTTACAAATCCATCTAGAGGCGAAACGACAACATGGGTAACATACACGTCGGCATCACACGAAGCGACGACTCCGTTCCCGTGCTACCTCTACACGCCCAGCACCGCGCCTCTGTACTGTAGAGTATGTCCAATGAACGAGCCGCTCCGGGTCCCCATCTCCGCACCGGTACTCATCCATATCACCGCTATCCGACGTCCACGCAACCCTCAACCCCACGACACCATCCAACGCCGCCAGCGGAACGAGCCTGTCGCACTTGCTCAGGTCAAACGTTCGTACCGGAAACCCAGCCCTGGACCTCGTGTGGAAGAATTGGGTGCATACCGACTCGATCGGGGCGGAACTAAGCACGCTCCAAGCCCCGTCGGCGGTGACCAAATGATCGAGTCCAGTTTCGGGAAGATGATCCTCGGGGGACTCCCGACGGTGGCGTAGTTGATGTGGTCGTTCCCGGAGGTTAGGACCTGCAGTGTCTGGATATCCGTCTTGAGGTATTTGACGTTCGGGAAGGACGTCAGGAGGAACTCCTGGGCGGGGTCATGATTGATATTGGCAGCCGACGTCAACGGCTTGGTGGGGTGCCCCCGCTTGAGCGTGAGCTCGAGGGTCTTGATACCGGTGAAGTCGCAGGACGAGAAGATCGTGCCGAGGAGGAAAGTTTCGGAGGGGATGGACGTGTAGCTCTTGGAGGACCTGAGGAAGGAAAGCGAGATGCCCGGGGGACGGTCCAGGTCAGAGAGATGGGGCGCCGTCGTGATCGGGCGCTGCTTAGTTTGCGGAAGGTTGGGGGTAAACGAAGCGCGGAGCCTGTCGCGCGTGGTATTGTTGCGGAAGGCATTTGTCGCGTACCGAGTGAGCACGTCGTTGAAGCGCTTTTTATCTGTTGCATCCTTGACTACGGGGGGATTGCCCCACATTAATTGTAGGCCGCATCCCCTGTCCGGAACGAGGCTCTCTAGGAGAATTGTAGCCCAAAGGATTGGAGTGAATGTGAGTTTGAGGTTGAGGAGGGACGGAAGACGAACGACTGGGAAAGTTGTTGCTATGATGGGTCGCTCCCGGGACGTAGACGTCAGGGACAAGGATTCCAGCCGCTGCATGATTTTCAAAGCGTCCAAGAGCGATCTGAAAGGAATCCAGTCGCAGGCGACCTCCTGTAAACACAGACGGTGTATTTGGGCGAATGGGGACGGGGATCCGGAGATGGCTAGATCAAGGGGATCCGGAAGACAAGGCGACTCGAACACCTGGAGTCGCGGTGCGTCGTTGTTGAAGAGTCCAGGTTCGAAGAGCACGGGATTGACCCGCTGACGGCCCATGTATACACCGAAGCTGAACGACCGGAGGTTCGTGGCTGACCAGTAGAGCGGTTCCCAACCTGACTTGGATGGATCGGAGAACGCGTTGTTGGGGATGATGAGACAGAGGTGTTCGACGCGCTTCCAGGTTTCGAGCAGCAAGGTGATGACGAAGTCGTACGATTCGGCACTTGAGACGAACCCTCTGATTGAAAGAAGTGCGCCGCCTGTCCGTCTGACGACCTCGTCTCTCCCGACTGGACTGAGGCACATGAGATAATCGACGTCGACGAGCCCTCCCCACAGGGAAGGAGAGCCAAGGATGAGCTCTCTCCATAGCTTGCAAACGTGAGAGGTTGAAAGGGTGTCTCCGAGTGCCGTTGCTGTGTCGCTGTCAAAGAAGAGTGTCTGGGGATGACTTTCCATGTTGGCATTTGCCTTGAACACCAAGCACAGGATTTCTGGGGGGAGATGATGGATCGACATGCTACCTAAGGAAGATTTAGTAGCCACGCTACAGCAGTAACTTATGTAACGGGATTCTTGGCCTACTCTGCATGATGACTGACCGAGATTGTGTATTGGTCGTGTATTCGGATGTCGGATCTCGAAGTACTTCAATTTCTGGGTTCCAAGGAAGTGTTGCAGTCAGTGAGAGTAAATTTGAGGGATGTATGAGACGCTGCAGGAGATCGATTGGGAAGAATAACTTGTGGCGGCGTTGAGAGTGGATGTTCATGTGGGCGATCGCGGAACACAGACGCGCGCGCACGTGCGCACGGAAGCAGAAAGAGAGAGGGAGGGAGACCGGGGAGACCGGGGAGATAGACGCGTCGGCGCGGCGTGTTGTTGGCCCTTTGTCCGACGTGGTTGGGTGGGAGAGGGAGAGCGTAGGTTGGGGCGTTCGATGGAAGAGAAGTCAACAAGTGGTGTCTGTGGCGTGGGATAGCCTCATCTTATCTTATCGCAGTTATCTCCTACTTACCAGGATCGACCTTGGTCTCCTTCCACGACGAGCACCAAAGCCCCTCCTTCACTCTCGTCCACCAAGACCTCCCCTCCGTCAACAACATCACATCCATCTTCGACCCCTTCCTTCCCTTCCCTTGACAAACTCAACTCCACGCAGCTCAACAGCAATGTGCCAACACTCGAGCGCCAACACCAATACGCCAGCACTCGAGCATGTTCAACGGTACGCGAGCTGGTCCGCTCTGTAGCTGCGTGAAGACGGCGCACGGCGCGCGGAGGTCAGCTTCGAGTTCGCCTCGAGTCCGAGGCCGGGGTCTTAGGGGATGTCGGAGCCTGAGGAGGAGGGTCTTTTCGTTGAGGTGCGTGCCGTCGCTCCTTTTGCGTTCGTCCCTCCGCCCTCTGATTCTCTGGCCCACTTCATCTCCTCTCTCCTCCTTCCATCCATGCTCCGTCCCTCGCACCCCTCATTCCCCCCCACATCTCGCCCCCTCTGACGGATCCCAGCATCCGCACCTGTCCCTCACTCTCGTCCATGCCCGCCCGCGCTCATAGTTCATCGCCTTCCTCTCCGCGCGGGCGTTCGTCCCGATCGTCCTCTTCCCGCCATCCTTCCGCCCCGCCCCCACCCTACCTCTTCAACACTCTATCCCTCCTCTCCGCTTCTCCTCCGCGCTTCCCTTGCGAGAGCCTCAGACAGAAGCTGGCTGACCCAGCCCCTTCCCAGGTCTCCGAATCCTCCCGGCGTCACTCTCACTTTACTGGGACGCTCTCGAGAGCTTTGGTTGGTCGATTCGGTGAGTCTCGACCTCGTTCGTGTTCTCGCGTTCGATGTTCTTCCCTGCGTTTGGTTGTGATTCGTTTTATTTCGTTTTCATTTTCGCTCCGTCTCGTTTCGTTTCGTTTTTCGTTTTCGTTCCGTTTTGTTGTGATTTGAGATACTTGTGCTCGTTTTCAAAGGTTGGCCAGAGACCGGTCGTCGACTCGCTCGCTGGTCGGCCGTCGAACCGGTACTTGGACGTTGGATAACATTTCTGACTCCTACTCCATCGACGAACGTCCTCCCGACTCGGCCCTCCTACCTCAGACCCCAGCGTAACCTACGACAACACCTCGAAGTACACCCATGCCTGCTTATCAAACTGATACCGACACCGATGGCCTCTTAGCGGCAGGAAAATTGCCGTTCGAGGAGGTGGCGTTGGTCGAGGCATTCCTCGAAAGTGAGAGGGAATGTTCGACCTCGAGGATGTCCTCGAGGTCATTCTCCTCCTGCAGGCGCTTTCTCGGTGGTATGAACGCTGGAGCCCTCGTGGTGTTAGGGCATTAGTGGGAGCGCGAGATGGTCTGTGTGCGGCGCGTTAGCGACATGCGATGACGTAGAAGATTTCAGACATATCTTGGCTCCAGATATCCCCAGTCCCATGTTGGCTGTATCTCCGGCAGCCTTCGTGTCTCATTCAGCTCCCTAACGTCTCCCACAACGCGCCTCTCCACTCCCTCACCCAAGAGTTCCGCGATCTCAGTGCAATGCCAACTCGCGAGGTCTCCTGGCATTGATAGACATATCTTCGATGCCTCTGCGAGGACCTCTTTTGTGAGCGTCCTGATCTCTTCCGCTTATTCGGCCTCGAGAGCGTAGCGGTGCTCAATGTCTTCGCAAATGTGTGGTAATGTCGGGGGTGTGGGTCATGGAGCCACAGAGTGTGCCACTCGGGATTGTCGAGGAGTGGGAAGAGGGGAGCGTTAGCTATCGTACCACACAGATGCCTTGGCCTCATCAGTGGATCCCTCTGGAGAAGGAAATCAGTCTTCCTTGCAGGCTTGAGAGGGACCCTTCGCGTCGGCGTGCTAAAGCGAGCATCCGATTGTCAGCATCGATGAACATAAGAGATCAGAGGCGCTCACCCTCGCTGGGGAGAGCAAACCTGGGATCTTTGAAATTTCGGGGCTGCTAATCGGTTGGTGGCTTGTCAGTCCGGCAAGCGGGACCTGCGGGACATAGAACCACTTGAAATACGGGGGTCTGCTCAAGAGTCAAACGATCACAATTCTATTACAAACGGACACGAATTGGCGCGGATATCAGGTTCAAGTCGGGTTCTGAGGCAATGGCTCGCAGATGGTCATGAACGAGGGAACCTAGTCCATGGCGTTTGACTGCAATATTCAATGCTAATCGTTCACGCGTTTACGTCGTGTCGGCTTCTCGATCGTCGAGGAGCGTCTCCCTTGGTCCCTCTAGCCTCCCATACGCCGTCACTCTCCTTTCGACCCATTATCCTCCCATTATCCGTCCGCCGATCCTCAATCCCACCATGTTCCCTTCGTCCTTACCTGTTCTTCCCCATGCTAATGCCATTCTTCGTCCCTTCCTACGTCGGTTCTTGTCGCTCCATCTGCGGTTGTCGCGCCTGGCTCATCGAGCATGCAACATCGAGCTCATTGTGTGGACCATCGCTACCCTTCTAGGTCCGTGGCAAGACGACCCAGCGGTGATTTTGACAAGGGCTGGGAGCATCCTGCGAGCTCGCATCCCCGTTCATCCCCTTCTCCCCACTCACAGACCCTCCTTCTCTTGTTCTTTCTATCGTTCCTTCCTTCCTTGCTCCCTTTCCAAACTTCCTAGACCGAACCTTACCACCCTCTTTCTAGGTCTCCTCACAGCATCGTCCTGACCAGGATCCTGCGTAGCCGCGATGAAATCTTCGGCGGCGTTTCTGATTGCGCCATGCACTGTGTTCGTCAGCTGCGGACAGCTGAGCACGCTCCACGCTCGAAGGATTTACTGGGTTGATTTTGTATGTTCCGTTCCCATATTCTTATGTTTGTGGTTTTGGCGTCTGGTCTTCTTTCTCCGTCTGTTTTTGCTTCTTCGTGGCTCGGGAGTTCGCTGTTTTGATGGGGATTTTAGAGCGGGTGAGTTTCGGAAGTTGGGTGTCGGGTTGGCGGTTAGCGGCGGGAATCGCGAGAGTTCTGGAGGGTCGAGGATGCGGTGCCGGCTGGAGGGACAGGGACGGAGGTACTGGAGGAGTTTTGAGGGTTGGAAGGGGCGGGCGTGATTCGAGGCTGCACTTGGGCCTTCCGTTCTTGAGGTTGTGGTCTGATAAGCTGTGTGTTGAGAATTAGCCTTGAGTAGGGAGGCTCGATGTTCGATGTTGAAGTCGGGATTCGGCTGCATCCTGGGCTGAGGTAGCGTTGGAAGGTTCGCTGTCGAGAGGTTCGATGTTCATGTTGGCGTTACCGTTGGTGAATTCTGACAGGGATTAAGAAGATATCCCAAGTTCACTGGCATCGAATCGACGACACCACATGGCGAGTCGTTCAACATCGAACGGGGTTTGAGAGCTTCATATTGCTTGATGTTGTATCGGAATCAATATCCAGTCGCATTTGTGCAGCTCGCTTTCATCGAATCCTACCAGACTCGCTTTTCACTGGTGTCCACCGTTCACAAGGGAGCAAAAGGGGTCCTCGAATGCTCATGGATTTTTCAGCTTCTCTTCGACCGGCCGGTGAAGTTCGATCGGGTGCCGCAGCGTCCTATAAGGTGCACTGCCACCGAATTTTGCCCTGCGGCGGGCGCCTAAACACAGCGCCTACCACGCAACTTCAAACTTGAAGTCTCGCGCGTCACACGTGCAATGAGAAACAGACCAGGCTTTTGGAACTCCTTTCTAGCGATTGTGCCACCCCAATTCTCTCCCGTGGCCCAGGGCTGTATCTTCGCTCTACCCCCGACGCTGTCCCCAATCAAAGTTCCCTTTAAATATAACAATGCCATCTAACAGGAGGTGCTCATTTAGAGTCCTGGACGGTGAAAACGACTGTATTGCATGCCTAAAGATGTAAAGCCTTCTATTTCACTGCGGTGAGTCAAGGGGGCTGTGCCTCCTCTCTTCTCTTCCCCACCACACTCATGGCAGAGACCGCTTCGGGCACCATTGGAGGTTCGCAAACTGAACTTACAGAACAGGCTTCGCAGAATATCGCAGCCTTGCATGCGGAAGGCGACCTCAGCGACATCTATTACAACAGATATTTAGAACTGAAGGAGGCGTACGTGTCCCTGTCCCGACTCGTTCTATTTGTTTGAAACGCGGTTGCCACCGTTTTAGGGCGGAGCAGTCAGCCAGCGCTCATCGCGAAAGCATTCGGGTACATGAAGACGTCGCTCTGTTCAACATCCTCAAGAAGCGCAAGATGAAGTATGAAGTCAGGAGGAAAAAGGAGGAGATGCAGCTGGCGAACCAGAGTCTTCGAGATCATTATCGTGTATGTGACATGGAAGGGAGTGGTCTGTGGCAACTGATGAAGTTATGCGTACAGGACTGCATATCGGTCCAATCCGAAGTCACGACTGTTCGAGATGGCTCTGGTTTACCGTCCAGTGCCGCGCTCGATGGCAAAAGTAAGGGAGAACGAGCCGACGATGCGGAGCAGAAGCAGAAGGGGGATAACCTTAACGAACGCGGTGTACGTCCCCTTCCGGCAACCCTTTCTGCCACAAATTACCTTTCTCACAATGAACTCGGTGTGTACGTAGGAAAACCCCTCCCAGGGCGCCTTCAACCGCGGTGGGAGTGCCCTCAAAGTCAGCCGACGCCTCAGCCCACGCGTAGCGGAGTTCTACCGGTCTCGTGCTCCTGTAGCCGACCCACAAAAGGCGGGTCGGGTCGACAACGCAGAGCGGAAGCAGAAGGAAGGCAATGATGACCTCAATGAGCACCGTGTATGTTGCTTAGAGGAAAGGTTCTCCGCCTCAGATGCCCCCGCTGATCGGGGAAGTGGAAGCAACCCGAACTCCCTGGAGCTGAGGAGTGCAGGCCCGTCGGGCGTAAGCGGACTGGTGGCCCCCTCCTCAAAGTAGGACAACAATAAATGGGCCTAAAATCGAGAGTTCTTCAACTAGTACTACCATGCCATGGTTCCTTCCTTCAGTTCGTTGGCCTTTCTTACTGTTAGCCACATCCGATGTGCTTCGAAATGCCGCTCGTGTCGGTTATACCTCTCCTCCAAATAAAATGACGGGATCATCTGTAATGCATAGAGTCTAACGCGCCCAAGGGCTCCAAAGATTGCGAAATACGGCACAATTAAATATCTAGTATGCAGGCCTGGCTCGCGTCGAACACAGCTCGACCTTGGTGGTCCCTTAAGTTCATCTGGGGACTTAGAGAACAGACTTCTCGTAACTACGCTACACTGTGGATTAGGCGAATGCACCGACGATTCCGACCCACCAACGGGGTTAGCGTGAATGCGCCGTTGTAAATCCTGCTGTTATAGCTGAGCAAGCATAAAGCGACGTCATGGGTGAATGTAGGGTCGTGAAGACCTAGAGCTCGTGGGCGTGTCTCTTCGTCTTTTCGATATTAAAGTTTTTATTGCGTCGGCTTTTCCTCCATCGCAGGGACAAATCGAAAATCAGTCGCCCGTGAGTTTGGCAGCAGCAGGTGACTCGGAATGCAAGAAGAGGGGGAAGAACTTGTTGCTCATAAAGGTGAAGAAATTACATACAATCAACATCGAGGTTATACGCAAGGACCGCTTCGGATGCACGTCACTGTCCGAAGAAAGAAGGGAGAGAAAGCAAAATCTACTCAGTCGTTTAGCTATGTATTTGTGAACAGACATGACACGAGATGAACGGATACGAGAAAAAATGAAGGAATGAATGTGGCGGCGAAAAATGGGTGATGGCGCACGAGGTGCATCTTGGCCGCATCGAGATACGGCGACACATTCAGTCCCAAGCGCAGAAGCCGGGCTAGAGTCAAGGTGCCTGATTATCCACCCGCACAGCACAGGCGCTACACCACGTCACCGCCAGCATTACCCATACTGGAGATGGAGGGGACATCTTGCCCCTCTCAGCCGACGGCGTCACATCCGTCGACACTACTTTAACACCCCGGGAATGCAGTTGACAAAAGATTGAGGGTATGGCGTCAACGTGTTCATTTGTCGGACCTTCTACGATAAACTGGGGCCAGAGAGTGGGCAGCCAAGAGAACTAGAGTACAGCCGACGTTAAAGGATACGCTGAACTTCTGGTCGCCATTCAGGTGATTTCATTCCTGACACGACAAGTAACGCCACTCTATTGCTGTAGGGCGCTGCCTTGGGGCTTGGGTTTCTTATATCGCAGCTATGGATCCACTGCACATCGACACATCCCCACCGGATGCTCTGGAGACAATAGGAGGATGTATCCTCCATTGCACAACCTCTATTTCTTTTTCCCTTCACACTGGAACACTTGCTAGAAAGAGGTGATCCGTTCTTTCCAACGCACCAACGTTTTTGCCTTTCATAAATAATGCCTATTCAATATGTCAAAGGGACACTGGCCTTGCAGCAAATTAGCTAGTGTAAGGATGCCCATATATTTTGTTTCTCGATCCATAATGGAAGGTGCAAAAACCCAGAATGTAGGCTCTGGCCATCTGTGTGTCTGAAACTACACCCGCATGTTAAATTCGGCACGATTGAAATTCAGCCTACCCATTCAGGACGGTGGGAGGCATTTAGCGCCCACACTAATGAATTTCCTTATTGGATCATCTTGACGCGCTTACCCAGCCAGGTGGAGGAAATGAATTCTTCCACTAACAATTAGTCTCGCTTGTCGATGAGTAATACAATACATAGGCATGCAGGATCCCCCACTTCTGAGCTTCAATGGCGCTATTGAGCTAAGCGAGGATTGAAAGCACCTTGGCTAATTGTAAGCTCGCGTACCCACACCTGGATGTGTGGACCGCTCTGTAAATTTCTCTTCAAAATCACTATATAAAGTGCGTCAAACCAGTCAGGACATTCCGCAACTCACTTAAGCTCTCAATATCCAACCTCATTCTCATCACTTCGATAGTAGGGATTCCTCTCTCACTGGCAGCCAGATTTGTTCGCCCTCACACATGCTCAATTTGCACAGATGTCGGCTGATCAATACGACAGATTGACGCTACAATACATTCGTGCTGCCAGGAATTATCGCAGAGACCTGCGTGAGGCAATGAGGAACCCGGAGTGCAGCAACTCACCCTGCGACGTCTGCGGCAATCCGTGCAATAGGCACACTTTCAAGCCATGCATTTGCGTGACAGATTCCAGCACCGCTGCTGCTGTCCCAATTTGCCCAAACGGTAAGACTGGGTTTGGGAAGAATTTCCCAAGATACTGCACGATGTGCCAGAACAGACCGGTCGATAATGATACGAACGCTAAAGTCCTTCAATATTCAAGTATGCCCCTCGACGAGTAGACGAGTACGCTCCTTGTGAGTGCTAAGACAGCAGCTCCAAGGTATGATAATGATCAACTCAAACTAGACCGGTTGGCTTACCATCTGCCGTGCAGGATAACTGACAGACTTGTCCGACAACCCTCATTATTTCTCAGTACACTCCCTGATGCTCTTGTATCCAGTAATATACACTGAACGAAAAATAGGGTTGTGTTAACAACTGCGAGCGCTCAAGACACGGCATAGGTTTACTTATATAGGATTTCCTTCCTTGCAATACCGAAAGCTGTGTGACACAACACGCCGTGGTGCTCTGTGAGGCTATAGAATAACGTCTGGTTCACAAGCGCCGTGAACTGGGATATGATTGAGAAACCGAGTTTCGCTGATTCGATACCGCGAATGCGTACGAGGCCGAGGTCAACATTCCCCCCTCCTTGATTAGACGTAAAGCCAGCGTCCGTCGAGGGGTGTGGATTGACGGGTGGGTGCGGAGGGAAGGAGGGAGGAGAGCGATGCAGAAGATGGAGAAAGACCAGCGAGAGACAGAATAATAGCGAGAGATAGAGAAAGAACAGCGAGAGACAGAGAAAGAATAATAGCAAGAGACAGAAAAGGAATAGCAGAGAGGGAACCGAAAAGGATGGACGATAGACGAGACGACAGATGTAGAGCCTGACATGGACACGCAGCATGCACCTGAGCTCGAACGCCATGAAGACAAGCCGCGACTATCTCCGGTCCTGCCCATGGAAACTGAAGGAGAAACCACGGCCGCACGCCAAATCTCGACTCAGGGCAGCCTGCTCAGACCCAAGACCCACCCAACCGATCCATTCACGCCCTAAACGCGGTAGCACCAACGCGGATCGAACAGCAAATGGCGAACGCCTTGACTCCTCGTCGCACCTGACTCCTGCATAACTCGAGAGTTGAGAGCGGGCGTCGCAGGTCGAGGGCGAGGGCGGTTGTCCCAACTCGCAAGGGGGCGTTCCAACTTGAGCTCGAAAGCAAACGCGGGCGCGAACGACACAAATCACACACCCGGGCGACGTTCAACGTTCAACGTCAACGTTCGACATTGCTAGGGAACCTCGAACCCCGAACATCCCAAGCCTACGACGTGGTAAGCAGACCGTTCCTGCTCCGGCCAAAACCAAAGACTGAGCCACTCAACGACAGCGTCCATGTCAACGCCGAAAGGAACCTCTCGAGTTCTGTCTTGTACCACCCACGACACCAAGCCAAACCACCCACACAGGGTCCAGGCTCAGGCAGCTAGCTCCAACTTCGAGCAAACAAAGATCGTAGGACTCCCCAAGTCCCAAATCGCATGTGCACCTCAGCCTGCCAGCGCCCAAGACACGAGACCCCGAATCGCAGTTAGAGACCTCAGAATCTGACGCCTCTTCGCTCGTCTAAAATACGCCAAGGACCAACAACCGAGTCGACGGCTGGCATCCGCTCGCCTCGTCCAAGCATAGAACCTCCGAGCTGACCCTTGAAAAACCAACACGAAAATGTTGAATGACAACGAAGGAAGATGTAAAAACTAAAAGAAGAAAGGAGAAGAGCGGAGTAATCCACGATCCAAACCAAAAAGACAAGAACACGACGAGGAGATTCAAATCGACCAAACAAAGCTTCGAACCCCTCCGGGGCGTCGTGTAGTTAGATGAGACCGGCCGGCGCCGAGCTCACCAAATCGACCAACCAAGCAAAACCCTCGAAACCCTCGAGCTGTCCACAGTCAGGTGGGGCGACGCCGTGAAGAGAGCTAGGAAGGGAAGGGGCTGGTCAGCAAAGTCTGGGACACGAGGAAGGGGTGTGGGAGGGGCTAGGGAGGAGGGCAGAGGGAGAAGGGTGTGGAGACGGGCAGGAAGAAGGGCAGGAGGGGCAGGAGGAGGGTGAAGAAAGCGACGCGATCTCGGAGACGGGTTGGTGTTATACGGTGCACTCCGCGATGAGCCAGGCAGAGGTTGACATCCATGATCCGTCGGTGGGGAGAGAGGGCGGGATGAGAGGGAGGATGGAGAATGTACAAACGGCAAACGAGGAGACGGGTTGTGTGAGATGATCAGAGAGCGGAGGACGGAGGACGGAAGGTGGGTCGGAGGGATGAACTTGAAGGGGGGAACGTTCAACGTTCAACACGCACCTCGATGATGGAAAAGATGATACGCCCTCGCACGACCAGCGTCTCAGTCCAATTCCACGGACCGGCTGGATTCCCTCCTCAAACTTCCTCTGGCACCCTGCCAGTGCCTAGGACTCCAGAGCCTAACTTGGGGCCGGCTTCCGTGTGTCGTGTTCATGCAGAGCGGACAGCCCGGGCGGCGCTCAGACGACTGCCGTTGAACATGCTCGCGTGTTGGCATGTTGGCATATTCGTTGAGCTGTGTGGTATTGGAGTTTGCTAAGGGAAGGAAGGGACGGAAGCCGGAGGAGGTGATGAAAAGACTCTCTGCGCTCTGATACCCCCAGCCTCAGACTCGATGCGAACTTGAAGCTGACTTCCGTGCACCGTGTTCACGCAGCTGCAGAGCGGACCAGCCCGGGTGCCGTTGAACACGCTCGAGGGTTGGCGTACTGGTGCTGTGCTCGAGCTGCTTGGATGGCCAAGGGAAGGCAGAGGAAGCAGGATGTTGACGAGGCTGTGGAATCGGAACGAGACCTCCGCGGCTCGAGGTATGCTCCCATGATGCGCACCTCCTCCGCTCTCCGCCCTCTGATCGAGATGCTTTCGCCCACCCTCGCACCCTCGCACCCTCGTTCCCTCGCACCCTCTGTCCCCACCTCTTGTCCCACTGCTCTACCCCTCCTACCAATCCCAGCCTCCGCCCCCTCATCGTACACCACCAACCCCATCCGACTCTCCCAGATCGTGTCGCTTTCTCCCGCCCTCCCCCTTCTTCCGTCCTCCTCCTGTCCTTTATTCCTAACCATCCTCACACACCCTTCTTCCCCCGCCCTCCTTCCCTCTCTCCTCCTTCCCTCTCTCCTTCATCCCGCCCTCCTCCTCGCTCCCCTTCTTCACCGGCCACCTCCCAGACCTCCCCTTCCCCTCCCGAGGGCATTTGGATATTGGAAAGTGCGCCGGTCAAGTGCGCCATCAAAGTGCGGCGGCATTTGCCGTGCTTACATAGTCTGTGGCACGTGCGTGACGCGTCAGCGCCGCAAGTGGGAGTACACCTCCATGGCGCCCCTCGCACAAGCCCTGCAATATCTATCTTCTCAAAAATCACTTGATATTTCTCTTGAGAACATTTCCCGTTATGCACGCCTCATTTCGCACCTCAAAACAAGCATTTTACTCCCACAACCCATGGAACAAAGCTCCCGAGACACCGCCCCCGAATGTCTTCCTCGAACCATCGCAAGTTTTCTTAGTAACGCATTAGCAATTCCACTAGACAACCTGCATTCTAGCTGGGTTGTTCTGAAGGACTTTCTCTGGAATTGTGAGAAAGTGGATTTAACCAAAGGAGATTTCAACGTGTTTAAGGTGTACGGTTGGTATCAGCCACCATCTAGACAGGACTATTGTAACTGGATAGCTGCATACGCAATATACCCACCGAATGACCTCTGCACAACCGAAGGCTGTACGAACAAGAACATTCTCACCGTCTTCCACCGCGCTCTTAGCATGTCCGTCTCGTTGGGCAGGTAGCCCAGCTCTCCTATCCTTAGGACCTCGCCGAAGAAGCTGTGGGACAGGGTGGTGGTTTCCGTGAAGCTGGCTAGAAAGACGCTTACCGGCACTGAATCCACGAAGGAGAATCGGGAGTGCCGTACCATGATTTTTGGGATGACGCGGTCCTTCAAGAGCTGGCTTGGAGCGCCTCTGCGATGTCGACGGGAATAGATGGTTTGGTTCGAGGCGGAACCACCCGAGGACCTTCTCTGCTAGGGCCTGTGGGGTTTTAGGACAAAGAGCATCGGTCGTAGGCAGGACAACGCACCCAATTTGAGTACTCCTCGCACTCAAGCCCTATCTTCTTCATGCGGATCACCACTTGCTGTGCCGATGGCGGGCAGACAGAGTTTCGAAGCGGTGGCCTGGCACACTGCAAGGCCTCGTCTTCACTTCACTGTGGTGATTCGGGGGAACGTGTGGTGATAGAAGCAACGTTGACACTAATGGCGGTGTGAATTAAAGTGCCAATTGACTCAGAGAACGACTCACATGAACATAAGGTTGACCCGGGGCCATACCCTTGGTGGAGAATTGCACCGTTAGGCGTGTACCACAGCCATCACAGAAATGTGCAGTGTTGAGGATGTCCAAGAGCGGGTCCATGGCGTGCCAAGGAGTCAAGGAGAGAAGAAGAGGAGGTCGTAAATTAGACGATAAAGAGAGTAGTGTAAAGAGAGGCGGCGACGGCGAGTACGAGTAATAGTACGTCGTCACCTATGCACATATCAAGAGGAGACAGTCGCGTCGCTGAGAAAATAGGTCACGTGTGCGTGCCCGCGGAAGTTGCCGCCGCACAGTGCGCCGGTCTTGTGCGCCGGTGTTTCCAATTTCCGAATTTTCTGCCCCTCCCAGGTCTCATCCCATTAAAGCCCTCGCGCGGTTCTTTTGCCCAATTGACTGATTGGCCGATCGATCATGACCGACCCGGTGAGTCTCGCGTGCGTGTTCCCATGTTTTCAGTTTGGGGGCTTTGCTGTCATTCTTCTTAGTTTCGTTTTTCTTTCTTTGCACGTTGACCGTTGACCGTTGGCGCTCGCATCAGGAATTGGACTTGGCCATCGCCGTCGTCCAAATGACGTCGAATCACCCGACACCGACGCCGACAATTATTTGCGTCTTCTCACCGCGCTACTCAGCAGGCCGAGGTGCGCATTCGACTTCGACTTGGGGCGTGCCATGGCCAGTCTTTGCCCCCTCAAAGATCTGACGGATGTAGCCCAAGCGTGGATCCTGGGTGTTGGCTTTGGCTGGGTGTTGCAGATGGTATAATTACGAGGCAGGCAGTCTCCCGTTGGACGTTGGCCGTCGCCTTATAGGACTTTTGGTTTGGGACGCCGCCCGCCCGCCCCCTCGATCTGCGTCGTCGCCGTGTGTGTGTTCGTGTTCGTCTCCGCCTCTATTGACGACGACGACACACGCAGAACCGGCCATCCTCTCGGGTTGGGTTCCTCTCCTCTCCTCTCTGCTCGAGAGCGCGCCCTAGCGACCCGTGGGCCGTGCCCAGTGCCCACCTCCGACCGCCCATCTTGAATTCGCGCAGCTCCATAACCCACCTCCGCGCGTGCCTCTCTCCATCCTCTCTCTCTTCATCCTCTCTCCTTGTTGCATTCCCGACTACGTGTATTCCCTCTTTCTGGTATCCCTTCCCCGTCCTCCCTTCCCTGTCCTCCTTTCCCTGTCCTCCCTTCCCTGTCCGCCTTTCCCCCCCATCCCCCCATCCTCTCCCTGTCCTCCTTCCCAGTCCTCCCATCCTCCCATCCTCCCATCCGATCTTTCCATCGACATAAACGACGATGCCGACAACGAGGATATCCACCAGACTGCCAAATTCGACCTCGGAGCCCGTCTACCCGCTCCTCGCACCGTCTCCATTTCCTCATGCAGATTTGACAGGGTTCGCGTGGATGGGAGGAACGCCACTCATGCATCCCTTTCCTTCTCGCGAATCCGCGACTGTCACGCGCTCTTCGCTTCGTGGCAGCGCCTCAACTCCGTGAGTGCCACCTCCGCACCGTTGACGAATTCGATTTGGACAGGGGCGCAACAACGCCCGCCAACACGCGCATAATGCATACCCACCTTGCCAGATTGTACGTGGAGCTTTGGGACGAAGACACCCCCCGCTTCTTTGGTCCGCTTTCGTTCCCGTACCTAGAATTACTGGTGTACAAGATCCACTGTGACAGCCAAACGCTCCACCCTCTCTCCTCGTTCCTGGTCCGCTCCTCCTGTCCTATCACATCCTTGGCTATCATTAACGTGGCTCCGACACCGCGCAGCAACCTTCGCTCTTGGACCTTCTATGGTCCGTGCCGACCGTGGAAGAACTGACATTACGTGGTATCTTCTGTCTTCCCCGTAATTTCTTCGAGATGCTGGCGGACAACAGAGAAGAATACGCCCATGAGCAAGAACACTTCTTGCCATTATTGACCAAACTCGACCTCAACGAGGCGGCGACCTGCACCATGCACCTATCGCCACTGGGTGTGTTGAAGTTGTCGTGGGCGGAGGTATGTGCTGCCGTCAAAGCCAGGGCCTCTCGCGACCGCGCGGGTCACGGGGCGGCCGTCCTTCGGCAGCTCAGCTGGAGCACGAGGGTGGCAAAGGGAGAATGCGGCTACTACGTCGACGAAGGGAGTCTCACGGTCTTTGAGCAGCTTATCGCTGATGGTCTTGATATCAGACTCATCAACGATCAAAATTGGCGCTTCCCAACTGTGGGCAAAGACATGCTAGTGTATTCTAGAGCGCACTACGCGGGAGACAAGAATGACGGGCCCCTAGTCCCATGAGATCTTGTCTGTAGTCCCCTCACTCGTTAAAGTCATGTATGTAAGATCTCCTGTACTGCAAATAAGTCGTGGCCCGTCATCTTATTGTGAAAATGAACATCGAGCTCGAAACCAAGAATTATTCTCAGAGACCTCGCCTTCTGCAACCTTGCGACTGAGCCTGGTTACCAACGATGCCAGCTCACCCTCAAACATCTCGACAGAAATCACTCTACATTTCGTCGTACTTGGGTCCCACGAACAAGAGCAGATTTACACTACATGTGAAAACTCGGACGCGAATTAGAACCAAGAACTATGAACTAAGAACGAGCAAGTATCAACGATGGATGAAAGATCCGCGCGATGAGCGGAGAAGAGGGAGATGGAGTGTGGAGGGAGGGAGGGAGAAAGAAGGGACACGGTGCGAGACGATGCACAGGGCTCGAAGAGAGGAGAGGAAAGTATGCGTACAAAGCAGAAACAACGCTGTACGAACAACCCTCGTTCGGCGTGAAGCGTTACATTTCGAGATCCTTGTCGTCATCCTCATCGCATCGCATCGCATCCTTCGTCCTGGGTCTTCGAGATGCTGTAATGGACTTGTCGTAGAATTTCGTTCGGATATCAGGGTACATAGAGAGGGGTTGGAGTATCGGACATGGGGGTTGAGGAACTGTACCACGTGGATGAGCACAAGGATGAGGGCGAATGTGATCATTACCCCTGCAAGGAGGAAAAAGGGAGTCGAGTAAGTATCGAGTATCAAGTATCCGGCGAGGAGATGGGGTGGAGGAGGAGAGGGAAGCCCAAAGAAGGAGAACGGGACTCGGAGGAAGAAAGGAGAAAGGGGATCATGAAAGAATGAACGAGGAGGATGACAGAAGGAATCAGAGAAAACGTGGGTTCGGAGGTAGGGCAACGAAGCGGGGTGAAAAAGAAGAAAAGGCCTTGCAGGTTGCCCACACCCCACACGGCGTCAAGACTTGAAAACAATGTAACATTCCAACCTCTGGATCGTACCTTCCAACCCAGTTCAGTGCTCAACTAGCTCAGAGACCCTTTCTCCCGCCCACCCGCGCAAAATTCTCCAATGCACACCTGTCCGAAGGACCAAACACTCTGGGCTGCCCTCCGCAATCGCATGATGAATCGTCCAACAGTCATCCAACGACTGACACCCTACGGCCGACGCTCCTCGAAAGGCTAACACCCGCCCAAAACCCGACATTGCTCCAACCATGCGTCCAACATCCGTCCTCCTTGTCCACCAACACCAACGTCAACTCTATCACGAAAGTCCGCGAAATAGCGAAAGCCCGAACATGAATCGAAACACGAAACACCAAGCACGAATCGACAAAAAGGAAGCGAACGAACGGACTAATTGGACTCGCAAAAACAGCCACGAGAACCTTTCGATCGTGTCCTGAATCGGCTATGCGTGGTAGCCGAACACTGTTTGGATGGAATAGTCGAGCACGCCGACGCTGAGGGACTGGTGAATAGCGGCTTCTGCCACGAGCTAGCGGACCTGGATGAGGACGAAGCTACGCGGAGACCTAGGAAGAGCGTAGTCAGTTTCCGTCTAGGATGCGACGAAGAGGAGTGAGGCGGAGCGAGGGAAAGGAGGATAAACGGAACAGACAGAACAAGAGAAGGAGAGGAAATAGACTTCTCTGACTCGAGCCAGACGCGCACTCGTGTTCCTAGCCAAAGAGCCTGCTGTCCTCCGCGTTGCCGTCAAGCGAAGAACTGGCCCCTGGGTGGTGAGCCAGACGCACCCATAATGGACGAAACAACATCAGAGCAATCCGACTGTCGACCTCGAATCCTATATGTATACGCAAACATGGTCACCACGGCTTCCGTCGCCCGTCCACTCGACGACTATATTACATGGTGGTGGTCTCGGGGATTCTCGTCCGCCATTCGCATCTATGCCTCCTTCCTCCGTAGCTCGAATTTCATTCCGCGTTTTATGAAAACGAACATTGGATGGGTGGCCTTGTACGTGCCCCATGATCTCCCTTTCGACCACATTCCCAGGAGACAGAAGACGAGTGATGACTGGCTTACGTACCTGTCCTTCAGTTCTGAATAGTGGTCGTCATCTGCATCACTTATCTCGTTCTCCCTGCGTAACGCTCCGAGAGTCTGCGACGATCGCTCCCTCGATTCAGCCTGTATCTCGTAGAATGTCATGTTGAGCCGAGAAGCGTACGGAATGGGTGGTGGTTGCAGCAGCGAGGGTACCCCCGCCCCCAATCCCAATGACGCCAGCACCGATCTCTGCCATGGGTAGGGTGGAGAAGTAACAAGGCAAGGAAGGAACGCAACACAGCCGCTGCTGCTCCCCATTCCCACACCCAAATTTCGAGGCTTACCAGGCTTGCGAGTGTCCAATAACAGCATTCTCGCCGTGGACTCGGATGTCGTCCTTCTCCGGTGCGGATCGGAGTCCGGTGAATAACGAGGACCTTTCAGGACACATAAAATCATCGTGAGGGAGGTGCAGCTGGGTAATAGTGCGTATACCAAGGGCTGTAAAAGCCTCATCTGCGGGACATCAGAAAGGAGTGGGAGTGGGCACTAAGTATTTTAGGCGCTGAGAGCCGGTCGAACGCGGCCGGTGGCTGTCCACCGCGGGACGCTCCGATGGAGGGAATTCAGAATGAACTTGAAGGCTCTGGTGTGAGGCCGGCTCGTCCAAGTTATGTATAAACCCATTTTTCCCTCCTCGAGCGCTGGATTTACCTTGGGTTTTACCGTGCAGCATGGGGTGTTACTCATAGTCTAGTCATAAGAGGGATAATGATACTGGGCAGAATTTGAAGTGAGCATGCAACCTCCAGTTGGTCCTTGGTGTTCTCGAGGTGACGGGACCTCCTTTCTGATCATTTCAAATACAGTTGTTCTTATGTCCTTGCCGCTGCCCTCGAAACAAACATCTGAAGGTCGCAGATGTTAAGATGACGGATCTAAATTACACTGGACATGAACATCCATGCAAACGCACCTCGGAAACACGACAATATGCCCGAAGATGATAAATCGGAAACAAAGAGAAGGCGAACACTTCGAGTAAGAAACCTGGATCCAGGGAGAGGCAGAGAGGTAGCGAAGGGATGCATGGAGGGACTGACGGGGCCTTGACCATCTGACAGAAGAGTGGAGGGATCCAGGAAAAGCATACTGTGCCACTTGAAGGAGCTGCTGGAGGCACGATGCTTCTCCTCCTTGAGAGAAGGGCCAGGTGGTGAGCCTGCGTGATAACACTGCGACGGACGAAAAATCGGAGGTAAGGACTCCTGCAAGAATATGTGGTTAGTTATAACCACACCTAACCACACACTGTGCCCCTTGTTTCCGACCGCCGTACGTGATTACGTGATAGTGATCCTGGAGAGTCTAGTTCGCAGCTCGCATAGAGTATCCTCCTCCTTCTTCTTTCGAACGTGGCCCTTCAACTTGCGTTTCGTGCGAAGACCCAGCGGGCTGATGTTCTTGTAAGTATGCGCGAGTGCTCTCGAGCCCGGTACGCTTTGCCGGCTTCGATCCGAGTCGCTCTGTCACAACGTCAACAGCGTTCAAGAGGTATGTAAATTTTGGGGCAGAAGCACGAGAGCGAGAGCGAGGTCGAGAACATGTACATAATACGTCTCTTTGAATAGTCCCCAAATGCTTCTCGTAGGCCTGATCTCTCATATAATATATTCCCATCTGTCCGAGTCGTGGGTAAGAACGCGAAGATCGACCTGAGTGTGGACTCGGTCGGACCAGTGGACAGCTGTGCTATTTTTGAACGTCGGCCGGCAGAAGCCGAGTTGACAGTGGCTGTACAACGCGTGACGGATGACGTCAGGTTAGTTCGAAACTTTGAAAATGAAGTGGTTCGACAACGCGGATTTCCGAACTCTTTACTTCATTTCGCGCCGTAGCACTTGACGCCCATCTTACGCCCTCTCCTCTGCACGCCTGCTACTTACTTACCACGCCGCTGACCTACAATCTACGCCAGACCGGCACTAACATTACGAACCCGGCGGTACGTATGCGTACGCCCGATTCGTCCCCATCCTGACTCCGTTGATGACGTGCCCGGGTGTCACGACTGGGCGTGATGGGCATGCGGTGCAGAGTATAAAGACTAACGGACCGTTTTAGGCTTTTCTCCTCATTCTGCGAATCACCCCACACGACAGTGACAAGACTAGAGAGCTAGCGCCGGCCGCGTAGAACTCACTCGCACAACGAACGAACAACGAGAGAACGAACGATCAACGAAAGAACGAAGGAAAGAACGAAGGAAAGAGAGAAAGAAAGACTGAGTTGCATTGCATTGTAAGACAAGACAACCTCTCCTCTCCATTCCACTGCTGCTCGTCGGTGGGCGCTGACGCTCCTTCTCCCTCCTTTCCTCGAGCAGAACACTCCCTCACTTCCCCACTCATCCTCCCATCCGCGACTACCACCATGGACGCTGCGATCCGAAGAGGCCACCCCAGTGCGTACTCACTTACCTCTCTCTGCCCGTGCTAAGTCTCTGATCTATCGTCCAGTCGTGTTCGGCTCCATCGTCGTCTTTTCCATCATCGAGGTGCGTCTTGCCTCCTCCCGTCCGCCTTCCCGTCCACCCAATCTCACCCCCCACCCCCCAGATGTCAATCGCCTCCTGTCTAACCGCCCCAATACACCGGCAGCCCTCCCGCCGCCCAGCGGCTCCTCTTCCTCTCCGTCTGGACCATCGTCTTCGGGGGCGTTTACCTGGGGGTGTTCCTCGTGAGGAGGGGGAGTGTGCTGGTTAGCGTGGCGTCGCATTTCGTTTTGTGAGTGCCCTTCTGATCGCGATCGCCCTCGATTCCTTGCGTTTCGCCCCTCTTCGCCTCTTCCTCGCCTCTCCCTTCCTCCCGTCCACCCTCCTGACGCCGTTTCGCTCCACTACCCCCCCTTCGCCCGACTAACCCTCCCTTTCGCCCTCCCTCCTTCCTCCTTCCTCCTTCCTCCGCCCTCCCTTCTCCGCCTTCCTTGACTAACCCCCCCTCCCCCAACAGCCTCGCCCTCACCTGGGTCCTCTGGCTCGCCGCAAGCGCAGCGATCACCCAGTCCCTCGGCGGCGCGCTCAACTGCTCCACCCAGACCGTCTTCGTCTTCTGCGGCCAGCTGAACGCCCTGGAGGGGTTCGCGTGGTTGATTTGGTGAGTGGCTTTGCGATTTTTTTGGTGTTCTTGGGTTCGGGTTCGGGCGGGGTTTGGTGGCTCGAGCGTCGGTTTGGGCTTCGTTCGTCTGTTTGGGCTTCGTTCGTCGGTTTGGGCTTCGTTCGTACGTTTGGGCTTCGTTCGTTCCTTTTACTTCCGTTCCTTTTACTTCTGTGGAAGCGGCATGTGCATGTTCTGGGCGGGCCGGGGCGTGGGGTGATTTAGGGGTGTCGTGCGGACGTCGGGAGGTGCTTTGGGGTACGGAGCAGCTTGGACGGTGTTGGGTGGGTCGGACGGGTTGGAGGGCTGGAGGGTTGGATGGTGTTGGCGTTGGACGTGTTGGAGGGGGGTTGGCGTTGGATGTGTCGGACGTGTCGGAGCGGAGCGGACGGAAGGTTGGAGGACGAGAGGAGGAAGCGCGGGCTTTGCATATGGATTCGGGTTTGAGAACCTCGTTGGATGAGGATTCGAGATCGCTGACGGAGTCGGACTTGGACTTGGACTTGAGTTGGACGTGAGTCGGACTTGCGTTGGATTTGAAGAGGTGGCAGGCGGGTTATACACGGCGTTCGCTGTGTAGGAAGGAGGTCAACCTTGTGGTGCTCGCCCCCGTTTTGGAGGCTCGGTGTCTTGAAAGAAGGAAGGAAGGAAGGGCCCGACGACGCAGTGTTCGGTGTTGGCCCATCCGATTCCTAGGCTGTCGTTGGTCCATCTTAGGCTGTCGTTGGCCCTGCATCCCAGGCTGTCGTTGGTCTGCGGTGGGTTTCGTTTCGGCGTTGTGGGAATTCGGAAAGTCCATTTTTCGAACTTGAATGATGGACGTTGGGTACCGGTACCGGACGTCTGGGGCGGCGTCGCGGGGCTTGGAATTGGGTGAGGGTGAGGGTGAGGGTGAGGGTGAGGGTGAGGGGGCTGGAGGGTGTTTGCGTTTGCGTTGTGGGTGGTAGATGGGACGCAAACGACGGCTCTGCGAGCAGATGGGCAGTGGACGATGGCGAGATGGGCTCCGAGGTTCAACTGACAGCATCGTCGATGCCTGCCTCTCTACCTTGCCTCTCTACCTTGCCTCTCGTTCGTCCTCGTCCTCGTCCTCGCTGGTCCTACCCTGCCCTACGCACCATCATCTTTTCATTCCCTTGTGCTCTCTCTCTCTCTCTCTCTCTCTTCTTCTATTCTTTCTTCGGCCCTCCCTCTCGACCCGCGCTGTGTGTGGGGTGTTGGTCTTGGGATGTTGGGGCTAGGCCGTCCGCGCTCGTCTCGAGTGGGGCAATGCGATGGGCGCGGCGCACCTGGGCCGGTCGGCACTGTTAGGGTGGTGGCCGTTCGCCGTTCGCCGTCCGCGGGCCCCGTGCCACGCTCCTGGTGTGGTGTCCGGCGGTGCTCTGCGTGGGCGCTACGTCGGTCGGTGGTCGGTGGCCGCCGGCCAGCCGGCCAGCTACTTGTCTTCGTTGGCTACTAGTGGCGGTCGCACGCTCGTCTTCGTTGACCTCCGCGAATGCACACTCAACGTCAACGTCTCCACCCGCCGCCTTTCCTTCTTCTTTCTTGCGCCTCTCGCTATTTTTCGCGCCCTCCTCCCTTTCTTCTCTCTTCGACTTTTCTCTTTTATACCTTTCCCACCCGTTCTCGCGCTCTTTCTCCCCCAGCCTCTCCTCCATTCCCCACATTCGAAGAATGCTAACTCAACCCCCTTTTTCCTCCTCACAGGGTAATGATCACCTTCGCCCTCGTCCTCGTGCTCATCCGCGGGATTCAATCTGCGAAGCGCGGGGATGGGTATGGCGCTGGGCTGGTTGATGCCTGAGAAGGCCGATTCGGGTGCGAATTGCAGCNCGCCGCTGCTGCAAACACCAGCTCGATTTCTCCGAAGCGAAAGCAGGTCCGATACGATACTTTGTTGCCTCTCCACTCCGACGTCCCAAGGAAACGATGGGCCTCATCTTGAAGGACGCCAAGTCCGACATGCGTCCGCCACGTTTCTGGAACATATACTCCTCTCTTCTCTCGTCCCATCGTAATGGCCCTCTCGCTCCGTCTCTCCATCCATCCGTCCCTCCATCCATCCACGACCCACCACCCCTCATCGCACGGACGTTTCTGAATCCATCCCGTGGTGATAATCGCTTGTTCTAGTTCTTACTTTTACTTTTAGTACTTCGTATGTAGCGTGGCGTTTCTGTCAATGTAAATCTGCTCTTTGTGTTGTTCGTGAGTGGGACGTAATGTAGGGTTTGAGTGGGCGGTTGAGGGTGAGGGTGAGGGTGAGGGTGAGGGTGAGGGTGAGGGTGAGTTGGTTGAGGGTGAGGGTGAGGTCGAGAGGATGGTATAATTAGTATCGTTGGAAATGAACCCCAGCCGGGTCTCGGGATGGGCGCAGTCGAGTGTTTATGCCCCATTGTGACGAGACGATTCGAGTGCGTCGTCCCTAGTTTCTTTGGGTGTGGCGCAAAGGTCAGGACTTGGGTTTCGTTCTACCCAGACACCCTCGATAGCCCAGTGGGAGAAAGACTACATGCTATCGTCCTCGGGAACGTACTCTACTAAATGCACCCCACCCAGCGGTAGTGTCTGACCACGGTCCAACTAACCGTTAGCACCGGCGTCGAACGTGGCCCGCGCCCATAGAACTTGAATAAACAGCAGGCACCATGGTCCATTTCGCGCGTTTCTTGACCTGTGTATGTATGTATATCGTCTTTCGATGTCGAGTTTATACGTACATAATGCAATCTCCTGGATTTGGTGTATACGGTGTGGCGCATCCGGGATTGGATGTGTGATGCGGCGCCCGATTCAGAGGGCAGATCGGCGGGTACCTGGGCGCTTAAAGTTCTAGTTTTGGCCGCAAGGAAATGTGGATGCTCGAATTTCCTCATCCTCGTTTTGACAATCAGTATGGAGTTATATTCCGAGAGCGACCGTGTGCGACAAACTTATGGAAGTGCTCATAGAGAGAATAGGGTCTTATCTAACTGGCGCATATGGATCATTGAGCGTCTTTCAACGTTCCTTATCTATTCCATGCTTCGCTCCTAATGTCATGGCGGAAAGAGGGTTAAAGCGGTGGGAGGGTCCAAGGTTTTGAATCGGGAAAGCTCGCATCTTAGTATTCTTTGGTTTGAGACAAAAAGCACCCTTGGCCCCCACAGTAAGCTTCTCGTATTTACATACGCACAAGAGATACAGATCCATTTTCCCTTGGATAGCAAGCAACCGAGCTTTGAGTTTTAATATTGAATTGCCCGTGACGCATCGGCTGACCTACCGAGTTGCAGGATAATCATCCCTTGAATCTGAGGTAGACGTATGGGGCCGAAACCAGGGAGGTGGGCGAATTATCATAAACCCCAAGGTATGTTCGATTATCTTTGGAATGTCTTGGAGGAAGAACGGGAAGTGGGGAGTGCAAGTAGGACACCGCGGTGTTGAGGTTGTGAAATCGTGGCTTGGGCCGGGCGGTCAAGTCACGGACGGGAGATTGGAGTACGTTGGAAGGGTGGGGTTCGGAGTTATTTGAACGTTGGTCGCGGACCTGCAATCGACTCGGAGATGCCGGAGTCGGTGGGGTCGTAGGGCGATGTGGTTTTCATTGAGAACCTACACTTTACATTGGCGTTTGTAGGTGTGGGTGTTTGTCTTGTTGGGTGGGGTGGAGGTTCGATATCGTTGCCGGCATCGTCGTCGACGACACGATCACCACCTGCACCGTCTCGCCTGCCTGGTCTCTTTGAGCGAGGAGCTCATTAAGATTGGCAGGTACCTTTTGTCAAGGCGAGAACCTGGGGATGTTAAGTCGACTAAGGCTTCGCAACGAGAAAGTATGAGGGATGCCCTACACCGCTACCGCACTGAGAAAACGGGGAACTCGGGGTGCAAATTTCAAAGGATTGCTGTAATTACAATGCGACGTACACTTTGTTCCTTGAAGAAATCGACATTTCTTCCTCCTGCTGCATTGGCACTACCAGTACGCCGTCCGCCCATTCTCTGATAAACTCGCCGTAGAGCGCAGAGCCAGGTCGTGAACCGGACTCGCCTTTGATGGACGAAACGTCGAAGCACTCCGACATCCAATCCTGCACAAACACTTTATCAGCTAACATCCCCCTTTTCCAGGTGAATAACTTACGTGGTAGTGATCCCGGAGATTCTGGTTCGCCATGCGCATCTCCTCCTTCTTCCGCCAGACCTGATGCTTCATCTTGCGTTTCCGGAGGAAGTTGAACGGAGCGGCGTCTTTGCATGTGCGAATACTCTCGTGGTAGGCCCTGGCTGACTCCTTTGCCCTACATAAAACGATGCAGACCGTCAAGTCGCGTCAACCCAGAACAGAACAGAACAGAACGGAAGAAGCGTCGGATCAGTGCACACACGACACATGACGCACGGACGTACCTCTCCCTCATCTCCAAATACGTGTAATATTCCCGGTCGCCGATATCCTCCTTCCGCCGCAGCGCCTCGAAGTTCTGCGACAGTCTCTCCATCTGGCATCAGCTCAGCTTGCAGCTCGTAGCATTGGTCGTGTCGAGCGGAGAAGCTGGCGGAGTGGGCGATGGTGGCGGCGGCGAGGTTGGACAAGCCCCCGATGGCGGCACCACCGAGTTCTGCCATGAAGTTGACCGTGGCCGTGGATGAAGGAGAAAGACAAGCCTGAAGCACAGCCTTCGTTACTCACGGTCACAGCCTGGCACTGGTGCGCAACAAAATCACTGCTGTCGCTGTGGTGATCCCTCCTGTAGTGCTAATCAGAGTATAATAAATAAAGAGAACTCTTCGGGACACATACAGGACGAACTCAAGAATCGACGTTTCCCACCACATACTTACCCTTGCGTGAAGCCCCTTTTCCAAATTCGACGTGACATTCGGCACGTGAATGTGACAAATCGTGGTTGTTGCCTGATTGAATGTTTGAATTTGAAACTCTATTTCGTCTCTCGTCTGCTTCCACTAAAAACGCGTCGACGTCCAACACGGCTTGAAAGAGCAATTGTATGAAGTGCGTGAGGCTCTAAAGCATCTCTCCTGCATGATTGCTTACCCTTAAAATCGAAGACATGCTCTGCACCGTGTGCGGAATTGAGGGCCGTGTCGAGCAGCCCAACATCTCCGGCGAAGAATGCTGCAATCCCAACTCCGACCACGGACCTTGTCAAGGCTGTAAGGAAATAGGAGACATAGACGTCGAGATTGCACAGACGAGGGCGGTTCTGTTGAAGCTCTATCTCAAACGCTGCGACGCCAAACTCAAGCGCAACCTACACCACGACCACCTTGTCCGACACCTCCCAGTGGAAGTCACATCCCGCATCTTCGTTCATTGTCTCTGCCCCGAATCCCCGCTCTCCATTCCGACGTACGAATCGAATTCCGATCCCCCCTCCCGACCCTTTCGCATAAAGCCGACCACCCTGGTTTTGGCCGCCGTCTGCCAGCGCTGGCGACAAATCGCGTTTGCAACCCCGCGCCTCTGGAATGTCGCGGGGGTCAAGATAGGAGGAAGGGATGTCGCGGCGTATGCGAAGATGACGGCAGATTGGCTGGGACGGTCGGGTCGCCTACCGCTCTCGCTGGACATTTACGAAGAGAGGCCGCGGGCCAGGTTCAGTGCGACTTTGCGCCGCCGGGGGTTCGTGGACCAGCCTCCTGTCGACTTCAACTTCACACCCATTTTCGAAGCTATCAACGCTCACATGCATCGCGTGAAGACGCTGGAGGTGCATCTCGACGCGCAATATCTCCCCTTGCTGCGTGGCGAAGCTCCTGTCTTGCAAGAGCTCTATATATCCGTTACGAGCAGTCGAAGAGGTGTCGCACCGCGCATGCAATTAGCAGACGCCTCACCGCGTCCTCAGAAGGTGCTTCTACGTGATGTGTCCTCTGGTTGGATTGGTCTCGATTGGGCGCGAGTGACGTATTTTGAGGCCGTCTCTCTGTTCCTCATCGAAGCCTTCGAACTTCTCCAGCACACGACGCAGCTGACAGAGTGCAAGATCGGCAACATTGCTGCCGTGTCGACGGAGCCGCCCGTTCTTCCCCAGATCAGCCTCCCATATCTACAAACACTCATTTTTGGCAGAACACCAGCGGGTCAAGGAAAGCTCCTTGGTCAAATGGTAACGCCCGCTCTGAAGACCCTCGAAAGCAAAGCCGACCTGCATGCCATCTCTGCGTTCATCACACGCTCGAAGTGCGAACTTCGTCGCCTTGCCATCACCGCAGCTGAGGGAACGCTAGAGAGTTTCACGGAGGTGCTCGAGAAAACGCCGTATCTGAACGAACTCGAAGCAGTGGGTTTGAATATGCATGATGCGTTCTTCGAGCGTCTAGCCGCGACGTCGCTGACTCGGGGTAACGCTCCAATGTCCGAGGTGTTCCTGCCCTTGCTGTGCGTGCTCAGCTTGAGCGGTATTCCATGCTTCAAGTGGTCGTCCATCCCTCCTATTTTCTCGCCGAAGGACCAGGACGGCGATTTTTTTCCTCGCCCATTGTATTCTCTAGAGCTCACTCTTTCCCATTTTTTCGAAGAAGACGAAGACGTCTGGCTCCAAGCGTCAGATATAATTGGCGCCGACGTCGAAGCGCGCTTAAAAGAGCTTCGAGAGGAGGGAAAGGAAATAAATATTTCCCTTGAGACAGGCGAGATTATTTTTGAATAGCTAAAAGTATCTAATTATTTATATAACTAACTGGCCAGACTCATTGCTTCATGTAGAGTACTCTTTATTCTTGGAATCTGGGCGGACTCGCGCTTTGTGTATCGGAGCATGCCTTGGGTAAAGTATCTTCGAGGACTTCAAAACGACAGGATTGATTTTCTCGCCAATTCCTGACTGCTTCGACGCTAAATGGACCGTGGTGTCTGTCCGCAATGCTTATTCCTGCTGTCCCACCCGTCAACGATAGTGATAACGATAACTTTCATCTGTGTCCGGGCAGGACGTCATGGATTCCCAACCGTACTCCAATAGTGTCCACTATTCCACTGTTTAGAAATTCTGCCATCTCACTCCTTCACCATCGCACTCCACCGTGACGCCCATACCCTCGAGCTCCGAAACCTTTTCGTCAAGCAGAAGACATCGGCGGAAGACCACCCGACTGAGCGGGGCCTCGGCGTCCTCGGAACGCCAACGCAGATACGAGAGGAGTGTCCCGTACGGAACACCCCAGGCAGATTTGTCGTCGTTGAATGATATTGTGCGCAAGTGGGGGAGTGGGACGTCCGGCATGGACGGCAGAGGCGCAAGGGTGTACGAAGGGGAAGTGTTTGAGGTGATGGAAGGCGAAGGCGAGTGGGAACGATGAGGCAGGGTGAATCTAAGTTCAGGAAGGAGATTCTTGGTTAGCGCCGCTGGGAGGTTGACAAGTGCTTCGAGCTGCGTAGCTTTACGCAGGAAAGGTGCGAGAGCGGGATGGCAGGAAGGTAGATGCATCTCGAGTGAGGTGATACGGGAGACAACTCCGTTGTTCACGGCAGGTGGATTATTGCATCGAGCGGGATCGGAGAAAGCGGAAAGAATGGGTGTGAGGAGGGGTTCCCAACAGCCAGAGCGATGCGCGTGAAAGTCGAGGTAGAAGTTGAAGGGAGATGTCGAGGAGGATGGGCATGGGAGGTCCCTCTCATGCCCAAGAACGCGTTCATCTGTGCAAATTGAGAGGTTGGAACTACGAGCGTAGAGGAGAAGAGGGAGAGATGTGTTGCCCTTCTCGCGTTGTCTTCGGATAGCCCTTGCAAGAATGTTGACAAAAGCCTCCAAAATACCTTCCATCTCCGCCCCTGGCTGTGCATCAGAGCATGTTAAACTGAGATCGCGTGCTGCTGGAAGGATAGTGAACTTGAGGAATGCTGCGACGGCACTGATATTGGCCTCCAAATGCAGCGACGTGAGGCGGGAGAGACGGGTTTTCGATGACGGCATCGTCGAGAGTTGAGCATGAGGGTCAGAAAGAGATGTCATGGAAGAAATGGCATCCCTGAGAAAGAGTTTGGTGAGGGAGGGTAGCATAGAGGCGAGGACGATCCAGTCGAAGGCGCTGGGCGCTAATTTGTGAGCGGCGTTGAGGTTGATCACGGTCAGTGACGTCAGGGAACGAAGTGCAGGCGCGCTAAAGTCCAAGGTGCAACATTCGAGTTTCAGCCGCCTCAATTGTGGTGCGTGATTGTCGAATAAATTCCGAGGGAGGATATACCACGGTCGATTCGTCTTCGAATCATGGAGGGGGACGTACGCGAGGCTGAGGTATTCCAAGTTCTCTGCGGGCTCTTGCAGTTTCTTTTCAAGTACCTCCCAGGATTCATCTGCGAAACCTAACCGGTACGTCCGGATCCTTCCAAGAGATCCCAACTCCGAGGTGATACTGTTTGTCTCGCGCGGTGGGAACGTACACAAGCCGACTTCGACAGGAAGGGGGTGAGAACGGCGTAACATCTCCTCGTTCCATCTCCAGGACATATCGTCGAAGTCGGTGAGCTGCACCCAGAGTGACTTGGTAGCAAGTGCAGCGGTCCTCCAATCGTGGCATACTTGAGAGTAGGCGAGGACAGCGCACCTGCGGTGGTACTCGTCAGTTTCGAGGCTGGAACCAAGCAAGAAAAGGTATTCGAGGAGGTCGGGGCACAGTTGGAGAGCGGGGAGCAGGCGGTTTCGCAGTCGACACGCGGTAATGTCTTGAGGTTTGGTGAGCGCTGCATTGCGTTGGGTTCGAAGGAGAGCAGGCATCGTGGTCAAAGAGCAAGACGTCAGACCAACAGGGCTTTTATCGCGGCCCTACCTGCGAAAGGAGAGACAGGAAGAACGGGGTGTCCGAGAAGGTTGGGATCGCGACTAGGCTATGCTCGGGTCCATGTGAACGCTCGGACCTCTTCAACTGGAACAGGTCAGAGAGGGTATCGATCGTCCCAACATGGGAAAAGAGCTGCGAGATGAGCATGCGTGTGCTCTCTGCTCATAAGTACGTGAGTTGTTTCGTCGAAGAGAGCAATGAGAAAGTGGATGGGAAGACGGAGCAGGAATAGGGGCGTTGACCCAGAGTAAAACTTATCAGGAGAATCACATGCTTCTCGTTCGCGGCCAATGCGCGGCGGTGTTTCTCACCTGAGTCCATGTTCTTCAGTTCGCGTCATAAAATGAGAATGATGTCAGAATAGATAGACATCGCGAGGGATGAAACGTCCGAATCAAATTTATGTAACGGGTGTGAGGCTGAAATAAATGGTGAAGTGGACCCACAACCGTGGGAACGCAAGCTTAAGCGGACTTCAAAGCGCCAGAGACCCAGAGCGTTTTTTGGCTAGTTAATCAATTTCTCGTCTCATAATTGCTTTTCCGTTCGTGTCTCCGCGGCCCGGTTTATTGGCACTCGATTTGCAACGGGACTTCCGACCGTGCATCTCTCCCCGAAGATCAGATTGATCAGGAACCGAAAACGTCCTCCGAGATGAAGACTTCTCTGTCCGCCGGCACCAAAGGGTGGACCAATCTCTTTTCAATTTATTATTCATGAAAAATACAGATAGATCGCCCCAAAGCGGGTAGCTTTTGGCGTCTGGAAAGAACGGGTGGTTGAAAATACAAAAATAAGCCAGTTATTTAGCGAGTGGAAGAGCGGCGAAGGTCCCTGGACGCGATGCAGGAGGAGCAACCTCGTCTTTTTCTGAGACGCCTTCGAGTCCAAAACGAGAGCGGCGCGGGGTGCCTGCGCTGCTCATATCTTGCGGGAGCGCGTTGAGGTAGGAGTTGACTCTGTTGTAACTGCTGCAGGTGTGGTACGAGATGGGACCTGTCTCCGTGGCGAGGATCCCCGGCAGTGGCTTTGAGCAGAGGGTATTGAATCGATCGCGGTGTCCTATGCGAGAAGTCAAAAACTCGAGTAACATTGTAGGCGAGCTGTAGAACGCACCAGCCTTCTTCTCCAGGTCCATCTTCGCCCGACGACGACGACGTCGCACCATCACGACGATCAGCACGAGGAGGAACAGCCCAACAATACTCCCAATAACAGCGCCCACAATCACTCCTATAGGTGTTTTACTTGATAGCCTCTGTTTGAAATCCCCTGTAGATTGTGCGCTTAAGTGGGATATCTATACGTCAGCCACAGTTGGGACACTTACTGTCTCCTTCGAAAGACTTTTCATTTTTCGAAAAACGATTTCCATCCTTGATAGTCACGGAATCCAGAAAATATCTGCCGTCATTCGTCACGTTGATCAACAACGTGTGGGGACCAGGCGCTAATTCAGGCGATTCAAAGAATTTCGCAGTGTAGTCGGGCTTCTCTGGCGCTGCCGGGGCGAATCTGAATAGCGTGGTGCTGTTTCCATCGGGGTCGATTACGTAGGTAGAAGTGGGGAGAGACCTTCGTCTCCCAGGATATATAACCCCATAGACATTTATCGAGGTCCCTATAAGAAGAGGTAGATTTAAGTGCCATCTTTCTACCGGAATTAACGACGTACCGTTGAACGTTACTTCAACCGTGCTTCCAGCGCTTTGACTTTGAGATAGAGTACCGTTGAGCGCTCCGGGCTTGTCAACTAAATGGATCCATGGACCGGTGAAGGCCAGTCTCGGGTGCGTGTCGTCGAGCTCCATGGTGAATTAATAAAGAGAAAAATAATGGTGGAACGAAGATGGACGGGGTTGTTCGATACGCTGGGCAGATCCTTTTAAGTGACTTGCATTCAGGGTGATTGTAACATGACGGGTTTCTTGCCAATGCCTTCGATGCGGTTGTTCAATCTATTAATATTTGATCACCACCTGGATGTCATCGATGAACGGAGCCCGTCGCCAATCCTTAATTGACGGGCAGATTACCTCCTGGACTTTAAATTTGGTTCATGACTTTAATGATCTTCGAGAACATTTTCAAGGCTCGCTTCGTGATTCCACTCCTAACAAGAATGCATCAGAAACACCATGTTGAAGAGGTCACTGCCAGTTGAAGTTATCACAAAGGCACCTTGCTGTATCCTATCACGCTACTAGTAGAACCGCCTTTTATTGATACGTAGATGGCGTTGAAGGTCGTCATGGGTTGTTGAGGTGCGATGAAAGCTCCAATCAACGCTCCTCGATTCTGACGGAATGGAACAACCAGTGGCATCGCCTCAGTTACGGGAGTGGTCGTCACTGGTCATCGAGGTTGCATAGGGTCGCGCTAGATGAGATTACGAAACATCTCTTTGGTGAAGTTATTTACCAGGATCTTGGCAGTAATCATTAGTTGACTCTTCCTTCGTTCATCCTCAAATTCATACCGTGGGGAATGGGCGGGAAAGGGATTGTGTGGGAACGAGGAAGGGAGCGGCGAGGCCGGGCCGGAAATGTTGAATATTCACACGCGTTCGACGGACGTCGTTTCGACCTTTCACTGGGCTTTCACCGTCACTACTCCTCAACAACCACTGATGTATTTCGTTTCCGACTCATGACATTTGTGATCCCTCAATGAACCAATATGATTGCCTCCTCCGATCCCGACAGCGCTGCCCCTGGCTCTACTACGAACGTGGCAAAGAACAAATCGATAGAGGACTTCATCGACGCATTTCTGCCTTGTCAAAGTCGTCCACGTCCTCCTCAGAGCACCATCATGGGTATTCATCCTCTCGTTCAATGCCCCGCTCTTACACACTACTCACAAACTGTTTCTCCAGAGGGCTGCTTCGCAAGTTCTGCGCCGAGATTTATTCGATGGCGAGGATAGGTACATGCCACTAGTATTTCTTTGGTACGTCCTCTTCCACTATTCTACCTTCGACCCCCGCCCTGAGCCGTGCTTCTCGCCCTCGTATGGAGGGAGTACCTTGGACGAGCATTTCCCTTCTGCCACATGCCCTCGATCTTGCATATCTCCGCATCGTCTCAGCGAAACTGATTGCGGTTGTAGGTCTTATTAGTTCCACTTGTCCCAAATTTTATCATTCGTCAAGAATACCCATCAAGACGCCTCCACTTCGCTTCGCCAGAGCTACTGTCCATACTCAACAGCCAACCCTTGGAACGCACAACCTGATAGAGGAACCCTACGCCCAACTTCAATCTCATCTCAAGGCACTTCCTTCATCGCGCGCCGTTCCATGGAGCTCAGCATAGCGCACAACACCCTCTTTCCAGCGGAATGGACCCGCTTCCCAGTTCATGTTTAAGGCGTTGGACGGTGACGATGCAGGGATTGGACTGGCCGATGGCAGGGGATGGCGGTCGAAGAGCAATCTTCCCAGTTTCGAAATGGAGAACTCTGGTACGTGCTCTATTCCCAGGTTCTGGTCTTCACTGTTTCTAAGACTTGATTTTTGTTTTAGATTCGAGCCCTTACACATACATGTCCCCTGCCCCAACATTATCACACCGAAATTCCCGACATCGTGGATATCAACGTTGACGCAGGAGGGTCTCCCTTCAAACTTCACGCCTCACAAACCCTGGAATTTTTCGAAGAAGCAGCCTCTCTTTTCACCTTCCCGCCGCCGGGTGCACTGCCCAATAATCGACGCATCCCTACTCGGCCGCTCTTCTCCATCAAGTCGTCCAATTTCTCCGGCGATTGCGCGGATGGAGGCTCAACAGGGAGATCGTAATGCGAGAGCAGCGAAGGCCACTCTGCGGAGTGTGGGTTCAGTAGTGTCGATATGGGGCCAGCCGCTGTCTCAGGCTCGATGCTCGAATGTTCGTCTCAGTACGTATCCACTTCTTTTTTGCTATTTCGTTGCTGTGAACCTTGTGATGCTTGCACCCTCCGCTCCTCTTCCCGGACTCTCTCTTTTTTACCCTCGTGGTTTCTCCATTCGCTTCCTCTACCATTTTACGTGTGTGATTGTGCTGACATTCCTATTTTATTTATTTGTTCTTTAGATCCTCGACACAGCCAGAGACATCTCTAAGTCCAATGTTTCGCGGCGACGGTGTTGATCTCGACATTGGCACGATCTCATTCAATTATGACACATGACATGCCACAGCCTGTAGCGGTGCCTCCACTTCGCCTCCGGTCTACCGAACCGCTCTTCCAGCACCCAAGATGCACCAACGATTGGCTCCCGCGGCAGAGTCAGCTCTTCTAGATCCTGTAACCAGGAGAGTGATGGCTCGAGCACTTGATTGGTCCATTATTATTATTGATGGAGGATTGGAGAAGACGGGACAAGGAAGGCCCTCCAAGGACAGTGGTACCATCGGTGCTAGGCACAGCAGAGGCAGGAGCACGACAGGTCGACGGAGGATGGAAGCTGGCTTTTGCTGAGTCTTTGCGGGGTCTGTCTCGGGATTTGGGCGGTATGTCTTTTTTCTCTGTTTCGTTCTTGGCTCTCGTTGCTTTTATTTTGATTCTCTCTCTTCATCCTTCTTCGATCGCGTGTATTTTTCTTTATGCCTCCGCTTGTTCTAGTTTGTGTCGGTGCTAACCTCGCTTTTCTTTTCGTTTTAGAACCTCAACGTCAACTCCAACAAGTTCACCAGCCCGTGTAAGCTCGTGGCCAGTGTCGACATCGACGCAGCTTCTTTCACGGCCCCCACATTCACGGTATCACCGACAAAGACAACCAGCACCATTCTCCTCTTTTTCATACCACCGTCAATCATCTCTTTCCGGCCATTACCCCCCCGTGTTCCAATGGCTTGGCAATATGTTCGTCATCGGGCCACTCTCAGCATTGGTCTCGACGTTCAATTTTTTCAGAGTCCTCGGTGTCTTGCGCTATCGTTGGACATGGACCGGTTCTGCCGCCATCCTCAACCTGAAGTTCTAGTGCCGTGATTATATTCATCGGCCCCATGGCCAGGAATCCGAGGTGTTATTCTCTTAGACTACTCTGTTATTGTCGCGCCTACACCTTCGCGCCGACCACCATGCCTTTGTTCGTGGTTGACGACACCGAGAACGTGCAATGATCCTCATATGGTCGTCAAATCGCCGTCGAAGGCTGCAGGCCTGCAGCGGCAGTGGCAACGACCTCCGACATCGGCGTCTATGCCCCGCTCTTGAGCTGAGGACCCGAGGACGAGGTCCTAAGCGGAGCATTGGCCGTTCGTTGATGCAACGTTTGAGTCGTATGCGGGCATGCGGTGGTGCGGGCCAGACGTAGAGCAGATCGGATGAGATAGGATCGAGGACGTTTGGGCTGTGGTTTTTCGGCGCAATGTCTAGCGATGACTGCGGCGGCGATGAGCGCTGATCGTTATTGATCACGTTTCTTCTTCTGGTACGTCTTCTTATAGTTTGAAATTCGTTTGTTCGGTCTTCTTTAGTATGTCGACGTTCGTGCCACCGTCGTATGTCGTCTACACAAGTTGCTTCTGGTCTCGTCCTCCGCCCCTTTATCTTACTCTTACTCCTCTTACCGTTCTCGATCTTATTTCCGTGCTTTTCTATCTAGATCCTTGTCTTCTCAAGTTATTAGCCACTTTGTGTTTGAAGATATTAGAGGAGAAGATGTGTTTTGCTGAGTCACTGGCAGGTCGGGCGCGAAATGTTAGTGGGGCGTGTCACTCCGTTTGTTCATTTTGCTTCGTATTGACGTTAACTTCACCCTTTCTTTGCAATTCATAAACTCAACTCCTGCAAGCACTGAAACCACGTATTAGCCTGCCGGCTATGTACGTCAACAGGCGACGCGTCGTTCAAGGACCCACCTTTCGCAATGTTTCTCGCTGAAGCACATACCTGCGCCAGCACCACTTCTGTCCCCTTGTCTTCTCTATTCTCAGCTATTCGAGCATTCTTGTCATTCGACCCTTTCTCATTTTCGGCGGTGCCGTGGATACATAGTGGTTGTGCTGGAGGTCGGCGATACCGACGGCGAGCTGCGCTCTAGGCGTCAACCTTCAATATCAATCTTCGAAATTCCACCTTCAGACATTCGCTTTGGTAAGTATTCCTCTTGTCTATGCCATGTCGTACACACCCGTTTCTCTATGCTGCTGGTTCTTCCCTCTCTTTTACTTTCTATAATTGTGTCGCATCTTTCATTGTGTTGAAATGGTTCTAACGCCATTGTGCTTCCTTTATCGCCAGATGCCCGTCAACATTACCTGTAGTGCAAATTCTAAAATGTAGCTTTCAGCGTCGTCGTCAAGAATGTCAACTCAACCTTTTTCATGAGGGAGCAAGTAAGTACATTGAGATGTTCGAATATCTAGTACCTATCTATCCTGCAGACCTTTTTTTTCGCGTCTACTTCGTCGTGTTGCTGCCTTCGGTGCCCTTTTTAGTCCTGCTTCCTCTCGCCATTTCGTTGCTCATTTTCCCATCGGGTCCACGTTTTGACTTTTGGGATGGTGCCGACGTTTGCATTTCGTCGCATCGTTAGGCTCCTCGGGCTTCCAACGTCGCCACCTGCACGTGGTCCAAGCCCTTCTGCGCCACCTCGTCTCATGAAGATGGTGCCTGAACTCAGCTAGTAGTAGAGGAAGGAACGGCCACACCCGACATGCGTATCAACTTCGCTCTTCGACGTAATGCCGCTCCGAACTCTCGCCCTTATCGATCGATCATGGGGGCTAATAAATGCATTCTTGCGTCATGAAACCAGCAGTGGTTACCGACGCAGAGGAGATGGGGCTATGTGGCTGGTGTACATCCCGGACGATGATGGATGGGTCGAAGACGGTGTCAGGGGGCTACCGTTGATGGAGGCTGGAGGATGCATGACAACTTTTGTCCGTCTACCAGAACGGGAGGTTCGACATGGGCTTCGTGCATTGGATGTGTATTTTTTTTTTTTTCGTTCGCTTTGTCTGTTCTACGCGGTGCTGGAAGAATGTCGTCGATTCTTTCGTGAATCGACTATAGTTTTCTTCGCTTCGTTCATTCTTTTTGCCAATCCGTCTTTCTCTGTCCACGTTGCAGATGATGAACTAACTGATGGCTTAGATGATTCAGCAGTATCGGAGGCTGCACGTGGAATCGCATAGTCAGAACACTTGTCATGAGACGATGAGACCGTGAGTCGTCGAGGTGGTGTAGGATAGCGCAGCGCGGTAGCTCCCGTGCGTCGAGCTCGATACGAAGCCGGAAAGGGAGGAATTGGCGGCCGACAGACTCAATGGAGGGATGCTTCGTCAACTTACGGTATCGGTCGGACCGAAGTCTTATCTTATCTTATCGCTTTCTCTACAGAACAATTCTCAAACCCGCGCCACAGTCGCAGTCTTTCGGGAATCCTGACAACATCCTGGAAAGAGCCAATTACGAGCACAAACCTTGGATTCTATGGACATTGAAAATGCGCTCGGATTCCTAGGAGCACGCGCGGAAGGGCGCTATATGCGCAGGATGTTCGGTGCCCCGATTTGGATGCGCCCCTGAAAATAAGCGCCCGCCGACGTCCCCGGTGACCGTTCTACCACGCAAGAAAAGGCACAGGACTTCACATATTCCGAGCGCGTTTAAACCGTCTATTCACGCTCTATACCAGCGCCCGTACGAGGGGAAAGGGCCGCAAATCAGAAGGAGATTCGACCAGAGGTGTCATAGAAACATCCAAATCCGACACGTCAATTTAACTTGAATTGTGTTCAAAATTTCCATGGTAAGCGGTTCAATTCGATTCTTCGCCTAACCGTCTCTTCAAGGACGCCCTCCTCCCACCACAATTCACCCGCTCCGACCTGGAGGGCTCCAATCAAATTGCCGAATAGGCCCATTTGAAAATTTCGTCTCCAACATGAGAGGGATATAAAACGACACCATGAGAAGCCCAACCTAAGTTGACTCGAGCCGAGTCTGTATTCGGAACTGCGTGACAAACACGATTCCGCGGGATATCAATAAAATTTTGCCAACTGAATCCTGGATCCAGTTAGAATCCACCGCGCATGACGGTGACAAACAAAATGTCATTGGCCACTGAGCCATAGAATTTCTCGGTATCTAGTCTTGAGTTGATCGACGGGCACCAGATTCTCCCTTGGAAGTTCTGTTCAGCCGCGTCTACAGAGCACCGAATCGATCCCCGAGGGCAGTCTTTCCTGTCATTGGTTCGGCCATCCCCATTTTCACTGTGGGAAACGCCCTCGGGCTACCCCAGGCGGAACACCCGTCTCTGTTCTCAATTCCCGCATAATGAGTCGAATGTGACTTGGCGTAGGTTGCAGGGCGGTGTACGAAATGAAACATCTGGAAGCCAGTGAGTCGTCAACTCCGGGGTCAATTGCACCTTCCAGCGGGACTTTGACTAAGATTGGAGGTGTCGAGCAGCGTGTCACTCTATTCGCCCGTATTGATGTCGGTGCTCGTATGTCCAATCGTAGATTTAGGGGCTGCCGGCGTACGTGAGGACCAACGCGCCCCTACGAAGATAATTCATCAGCGTGGTGGGGTAGAACGTATATGTATGTACTTAGACGACAAAGAGAAAAGGGATCGATTAGGAAAGAAGACGGAGTATGCCAAATTCGCTGTGTGATAGAACTAAGCACGCACGTAACTAACTTTGATGGTGAAGCATGGAACGAGGAACATTCAAAGCGACCTGAAAACGGGAAGGGATTATGCATGACAAGAAGAAAAATATAAATGCCAGGGCAAGAAGGGAAGGAAAAGGGTCATTTGACACAGAACGAAATGAGCGAGACTCGAAATTTGAAGTGAAGTTATCAAGAAATAGAAGTGAATGGCCAACTGGATGGCGAAAAATCGTTATGTTCAAACCAAAAGAAAGAGAATGGAGGTTCCAACCAACTAAATGGAATTATATACTTATCATCCAGACGATACAACCTCAGCTGTTCCCTACATGCCCTTGACTCGACCCTCTTGCACGGCTCACACGAACGCGCATCCCCATCTCCGACAGCCAGGTCGGTACTTGTTAGAGGACGAGGTGAGGTGAGGTCCACTGATTACTTCGTCGACGAGGCAGTTGCAGTTCTTTAGCGTGGTGAGAGAAGTCTCGCCGCCGCCGCCGAGGATGTCGGGGTGATACTGTGTCCGTACTTGTCCGCCAATGAGCTGTATTCAGCTGCAAAGGGTGTTTGGGAAACAGAGGCCTTGTGGTCGATGTTAAGCTCGACGGCACGGAGCAATACGAATCCCCCTCACCTCCGTACTATCGACCCCTGCACCACTCGTAGTACTGCTCTGGCTCTTGCCATCGGCTAGCGACCTTCCTCACAGCATCTTGGGATTATCGAGTAAGCGCAAGCGTTAGATTAACGAGTAGGATGGATACGTATCTTTTTAGCGCTGCCCTAAGGCTCTCGAGCGTCTACCGGAGGCACAAGTCAAAGTTGGAGTCGGGCATCAGAGAGAGGAGTGGAAGCGAGCTGCCATCGCGAGAAAACGGACATTTGGGAGTGATATGTTAGAGACAACCTGGTGGCTATCCAGTGCCAGGGTTGTGGGTGTGTACGGGGTGTAAGTTGGGTATGGCAATGTTCGGGGGAGGTAGGAGATGTGGTGGGCAAGAGGAACTCGAACAGAATGCCCTCGTCCAAGAGGCGATGACATAATAACAGGGTCGGAAATAGCCGAGGGACGTGCATCAACTTCTGTACATCGTCCGCCTACTCCTCCACGTTCCTCCGCACCATGAAAGCGACGCAGAACACGCAATATGTCAAGAAATACGTGGTTGGCGACCTTGTATTAGGGAAAGTGCGCGGTTTTCCCCCTTGCCCCGGCATTGTGAGTCCCTTGTCGCGTCAACAGTGCCGCCCTATGTTCGTTTTCCTATCACTGATTTGGATCGGCGTAGGTCCAAGATGACAGCGACCTGCCGCCCATCTTCCTCAATGAGAAACCTCTCGGACGGGAACCCAGCGTTGAATCTCCTTTTCATTGCATTATGTTCTTCCCGAAGGGTGACTAGTACGTGTCGTTCTCCTTTCAACGATTCTTTCTGACCACTCTCACACCCTACAGCCAATGGTTGACCCAAAAGGATTTAGCACCCTTACTTCCGTACCAAATCGATGCCTTCCTCGCGGACGACTCCAGAAAACGCTGTCCCTACGCCGACATCCGAGAAGGCTACGTGATCGCCAGGGACCCATGGAAATGGATGCAGGAGCTGCACGAACGACGTGAAAAGCTCCTGAGACAGCATGAACTCGAGGAAAATGCACAGGCTAACCAGGTAGAGCCCATAGGTGATGGTGATGGCGGCGACCAAGCATCGAAGAAGCGCCAATGCGAGTCGGACACGGAGGTGCAAGCGAGGGTGAAGGAGGTGCTGAGGTCGGAGGAGGAGGCGGGCAAGCCGAACAAGCGGCGCAGGGAGCAGACGCACGGGGCTAATAAGGGGGAATTAGAAGATGGAAGTGAAGCTCGCCATGCGGCGGATGAAGGAGATTTGGGTCCAAGCAAGGAGGGGGCCCGACCGGCGGCGAAGAAGGCGAAGCACGTCATGGACCACGATGGCGACGATTGTGAGTCAGCCACATTTTTTCTCTCGTGTTCTAGGAAGGGCGCTGCGTGGTACCTATTATCTTCGCAACCTTGTTCCTACCACATCCGCTTTCGTTGTTCATTCATATTTTGGGCCATTACTGACACGTTTCACGTTCTCAGCAGAACATACAAGCGACTCCGACCCAGTCAAAGTTTGCCATTGGGGGTTTAAGCTCCAAAAGCCGTTCCTCAGCAACAATTTCATTCCGATGGCTGACGCACGAGCAACGTCGTCTCTTGCGTCCTTGCATTCTCCTCAGCCTTTGTCAGTCTACACCAGAAGCCAAGAGATTATTCAAGACCATATCCCGCTGTCGAGCGAGGCAAAAGGTAAGAAGAAGGCAACGAGACCACAGACGCCAGACTATGTGGTCGAGTTGTTGAAAATCACAGAGGAGTTGAACAAGACCTCTGCCAAGGTCGAGTTCCGCCCATGGGATGGTCCGACGTCCACTCCGACCCCCTATGAGGGATGTCTTGGGGAGGGAAGTCTTTTTTCCTTTTTTGCTCAGCAAGGTGTGTCTCTTCTATTCCACTAATATTGTTCTAAATTTGTCTCCTCTCTTGATATATGGCTGACCACTCAAACACAGATGCCAGCAAATGGACACAGTTCCTCCCTCCAAGCAGTGACTTTGAAGATTGGCACCATCGTGAAGGTTTTGCCCTCCTCCCTAGTCAAACTGTCCAATGTAAGTTCTAATTTAAATCTCCTGCCTTCCACCCATCTGCCAATCTGATAGCGTCCACAGACTTTTCCAGCCAAGACTACAAGGGGGTGAGGAATGAATGGGGTCACCTGGAGAAAAAGGATATTGATGGTATGGAGACATCTTGATAGGACAGGCCTAGCTCTATTTAGTTGCCCGTGCTCGACCTATTCATATTATTGTGTCTGCAGGATCCCGCTGTTTGTCATCTCCACCCCTTCATCTCATTCATTTTTCCTCCAGTCGTTTCTGTCTCCCATTCTCTTGAGTGCTAAGAAAGTATTTCATGAATTATGTAAATGCATTTTTTGGCGTTCTTTCATTCTGGCAGGCAATACAAATTATGAAACATCCTGCCTGCTCTTGCTTCCTTTGCCTCTCTTCTGTCCAACCTTTCTCTGTGACAACATTGCGCCAGCCCAGTGCCCTCCTGTGGAGGAGATTGAGACACTTGATGAATGTTGGTGCAACAATGAGCGTCTTTGTGGATGTGGGTTGGGTTGGTTTTTCTGCTTTATAATAATGTAACTCAGCATCGGGGCCTTAGAACCAAAGAGAAAGGGAAGAAAAGGAAAAAGTCAGCCCAGGAAAGAACAAGAGGAGCATGAGGAAGGGGCCGGGGAGAAGATGAAAAGAGATGTACCAGATGAAGCATCAGGATCAAAGTCTCATCACTGCCAAAACCACTGCCCACTGGAATCACAACCAAATGCCCATGCCAACTTCCTTCGATCCCATCCCACCACATGCCATCGGTCTTTGCAGACCCACAGCATCTCACATCGTGCTCAAACATCAAGTACACGAGCAATGGGTCTTCTACTTGCGAACCTCGAGCTCGAAGTTGACATTGTCCAAGCAGCATATGAGAATCACACAGATTTAGCAGAATGAATGCGGGGCTGAAGTCTTTGACACTGACACCCTGAGGCCAATAGCCGCTCTGACGAGCATGGTGAAATAGCTCATGATAGAACCCTCCATCGTGAGGTGGCATCTCGGCAGAGGTGCAGGCTACCGAGGACGATTCCCTGCATAGAGTGATGTGCAGTCTTCCACTCGAGAATGGGGTAGGATGAACGAGGAGATAACATCTGCACGAGAGCCGATACTGGACATGACTTCAGGCTTTGAACGTGCGAGCAGACCACTGGAAGTTGGGGGTGGGGGTGGAGAATGCTGGCAGGATGCGGTTGACAATAGAGAGAAAGGGAGGAGGGAGGAGCGGGTCATTTTTGTGAGATTCTGCAGAGCTGTGGGCCTTGAGCGACAACGCTATGCCTGTGTTGGCGTCCGCCAAGAGTTTGTATGGGTTGACGTTCTAAAAAATGTAGAAAAAAGTCGCATTAGTACCATTGAGGAGCCAACAAAATTGAAAGATAGCGCATGATACATAAAGAAAGTGGGATGGTGATGTGGATAGCACAGTCAACGAGAGCAAGAGAAGGCCAACAAAAAGATACATACCAAAACAAGTCCCCCAAGGAAAGATGAAGAAACCCTTCTTGCATCCTCTCTCGACCCACAGCTCGACCCCCCACCACCACCTGCACCTTAAGACCAAGACCAGTGTGACCGTCATGCGTGAAGTTCTTCATTGCCCATCCTCTCCGATCTAGCGACCGCTTTTACCACCGACTTCGCAGCTGGGAAATCCAAATAGCTCGCCCTTCGATCCTCGATTGATGATCAATCAATGAAGTGCTCGAGCCAAGTTCCAGGACGATGTGGAGAGCGTCGAACTGAAGAATGGAACAAAGGCAGGAGATAGCCACATGAAATAGATACCAAGAAGAGATGTCATGAAGAGCGCACGTACTTACCGGCTGCTGATAGATAGAGGGTTCGAAGCAAAGAACCTGCCGCAATGTTGATGTTAACATCGCATGGCCCATACTCCTCCGCAGATGTTTGTTCTTGCTCCGTCCCACCAACTACCGCTGGGCCCAATTCGCGCCATACCACCAACCTCTGGGCCCAGGGCGACGAACGCAGTCCTTCCCACATTGACCTCGCCATCCACGGATGGAGATTTAGGTCAGGGTTGAACGTGTAAGAAGCGGAACAGAGGAGCATGAGAGTTCTGTCGGGCCGACGAGAATGAGCCTAGAGAACGGAAAGGGAGCAAAGGGTTAGAACATCGCAAAGGGACCGATTTGGAGGAACAGAGCACATACCAGCAAATATCGAACTAGGTGACTACAGGCTCACGCTTCGAAGGCCATAGTGAACATAGCAATCGTTCCACCCAGAACTCTAGGCCCTTCACCCCACTCAACCACAGTTCGTCATGGTCCAACCCCATTCCTGGACCTCTCCAAATGTCTGACCCTGCCAATCGAGGTCCATCAGTAGGAATAGATGTGTTCTGCACTCCATGGAATAATGTCGGCTGAGGGCACGGCATGGTGTTCAGTGTTCATTGCTGGCTTTCGACCTGGGTTCTACCAGTGGGTTGCTAGGCATGCCCTGACCGGTTTTGCGAGGTGAGGGAGGCGCCCGGCCACGGGGTGTTGAACGGCCTGGTGGGAGGAGGAAAACCTGGAAACCTTTGGTTAGAAGGGCTATCACAAGACGATAGCTCTGCGTGATGGAGATTGCCTAGAGAAAAAAGATAAACACGCTCAATACAAGGAGACAGGGAACGCCAACAGGTAACGTCGGGGACCACTTGCCTTCAACGATGTCACAATTGTTGGCTACAGGTTGGATCCTGAAGCGGGGGGATCGGCCGAGTAACCAGTACCTGAGGAGGTTCTGGCCAGTGAAGTCGATATCGCATGAATTTGAAGACATTGTGTGGAAGAAGATCGCGCATAACAAGTTCGTGTCGAGTCGTCCTCGAGCTGAGAGGTGCCGCGGGAATGATGCTGACACTTTATCTTATCTTATCCTCCGAAAACCTCGAAACTCGACATCATGTGAAGTCAACACACCTTTTCATATAGTAAAAGACGGACAACTTTGAAAATATATAGGTTGAATCGCCCTGCAAGGCCATTTTTCCAATAAGTTTCAGCCTCTAATCCAGGTAGCTGAGTTGGCTGAAGAACATTGTTGTCGGCGTTGAAAGGATTGTTGTGCAGCATGGATAATAGATACATGAAATTAGCATCATACGGTTTGAAAAAATGATCAGAGTAATACTAGCTGCTCAACATTCGTCGTTTCTCCAAGAAATAAGTGGCCAGGTCCATGAGCTCTCCGACGAACGATACGCAGACTAATAACAAGAAATACCGAAATTACATCCGTCCCCACACGTCAACCCTACAGCCTCAAACCAGCGACAGAGACCCTCGAGCCCAATCCCAATTCCTCTGCCGCCTCCCTTACCCACCCAACCTGACGCTCCTCGACCCACACCCGCACGCGTGTGAAATCCCTGACAGAGATCCGTGACCTCATGCTGCTCGTCCCAGGCTGGAGCTGGAGGAACTTGCGCTGCTCCATCATCGAGAGGATCACCTCGGCATTGACGGCGAAGAGCTCGAGTTCGGTCAGGGAAGGCAGGAGCTGGCCCTCGGCGAGCTTCTCGATGGTCGTGACATGGACTTGGATGGAGGAGGGAAGGCGGAGGGCTTCCAGATGTGAGAGAATGGCGAAAATTTCCTCGAGCTCGTGGTGGAATGTCCGAGTGCGCTTACGGACGGGCGGGGCATACTCTGTAACCTTGAGAGAGAAATCTGCCAACTCGAGGACGCGGAGGGTATTTCTGAAGTGCATGAAGAGGGGTTCGAAAATGGACAACTCCCACGCTGCGAAATCGTCGTGCTGCTCGATACGGAGAGTCCGGAGGCCGGGCATGCGGAGGTAGAAGAAGAAGGAAGGATCGAGGCTGGGGTCGACGAGCTTGAGGCGGAGGGTGGTGAGCTGGGGCATGAGCACGTCGAAGTATCGAGGATGAAGAGGACGATGGGAGATGCGTGGAAACTCGATCTGGAAGGCGCCGTCGACTAGGGAGGAAGATGCCCTGCGCATAAGGCAAAGAAAGAGAATTGGAGGGATGGAGTTCCGACTCAAGTCAAGCTTTGTCAGCTTCGCCCATGGCAGCTTGAGGTCGAGAGGATTTATGCCGTTGAGAATGTCGAACGTAGCTTCTTTGAGTACGCCGTGGTCCTCGAATACTGTGAATTTCAGGCACTCGAGGAGGTTCTGCGTGAACACTGAGCGCGGAGCGTCGAACCCGTGAATAAAGGTGATCGCGACACGCTCGAGAGCTGGGAATGTGTCGGAAGGAAGGCGAAGGAAATTGACTATGTCAAATCCACAGAGTATGCCGGTAAATGCGACGAGGCGCGTGCAGATGGGTTGGAGGATGTTGTCGATAATTGAGATGGCGCCGCCGCCGTACAAAAAGTCCTCGACACTCTTCGCCGGCCCTCCTCCCGATAGTAACGCTCCAACATCGTTGCAGAGCTCGATTGTGAGAGGAAGACCGGAGCTACGCTCGACGGATCGTTGGAAAAGCTGGATGAGGTTGCCGGGGTGCTGAAAACGAACTGGTGGCAACTGAATATGGGTCCAAAGCGGAGGGCGAGCTAGAGCGACGCGTCGCCACTCTGGGAAGGTGCGAGTTATAATGTGACGAACGTCGTCCTTCGGCGCCGGAAATGAATCCTGGTCGTCTATGCACAGGTGGAAAATTCGGAGCAAGACCGGTATAGGAAGAACTTGTGCATTCGCCATCGTTGCAGTTGACTTGGAGGATATTTAGTCCGCTGTCAACTAGGTCTCGCTGCTGTAAGATGGCGATGGCAGCAGCTCAGTCAGCGGACACGAACTCGAAGAATGATGAAAAAGTGCGTACCCAAAAGGAGAGAAGGAAAAGGAAAAGAAGAAAGAGACGCAGAGACAACCCATTGTCGACGCTCTCCTTATGTGTAACCTAGAGCGCAGAATGACAAGCTAATGTCGTTCAAGCTTTGTGAACGAGCGAAAGAGGGCATCTGCATTGCCTGGAGTCGCCCGAGTGCGTTTCCCATAGTGAAAAACAGAGTTGGCCGGGCCAATGATGGGAGAGACCGTTCCTCTCNACTCGGGCCTTACACCAGGAACTGGAGTCGGTCTTCGCCATCTTCTCGCATCTGGAAGTCCTCAGCCTTCCCTCCTCCGTCCAGGTCCATGCTCCGACCATCGAGAAACTGGCCGAGGGCCGGCTCCTACCTTCACTGACCGAGCTCGAGCTCTTTGCCATCAACGCCGAAGTGATCCTCTGGATGATGGAGCAGCGCAAGTTCCTCCAGCTCCAGCCTGGGACGAGCGGGATGAGGTCACGGATCTCAGTCAGGGATTTCACGCGCGTGCGGGTGTGGGTCGAGGAGCGTCGGGTCGGGTGGGTAAGGGAGGCGGCTGAGGAATTGGGATTGGGCTCGAGGGTTGCAGTGTGGGATGGATGTTTCTTGTTATTCATCCGTGTGCTTTGTTAGCCCTGCCTGCGCCCTGTATTTCTTACCTCGAATGCCAAGAGAATCGTAGGACGGACATTCAGCGTTTCCTGATAGGTGCGATTTCCCACGCTACTCCTACATAAAATTCAAATCGACTGACTACCGACATGGGTTTGCCCCGCCCGAAGGCCTATGTAATGAATGTGCCCCTCTGCAATCCTGCCCTCCTCCCCTCGTGGCCGATGGCGTGCATTGTCGAACAGGCAGTGGCTGTGCTGGGCTATTGAATCCAGGTGGTAGTCGCAATAGCGCTGAGGGGTCCACTTGGGGATGGACGTTGAAGACGTGGAATGGGAGGGCGGATGTGAGCATTACTTGACAGAGGCTTCGTGCCGTCGATGTCGAGTGTGAAGGCCCTCGGTGGCTGTGCCGGGGATATCGCGGTGAACGGTGGGAGGGTGGGCATGAAACTTGAGGTGAGAGACGGTAAAATGTGCGCTCGGTGCTTGCAGTCGAGGGGGCGCTGAGTGGCTGTGCTCGGCGAGGGATGTCGAAGTCGAATAACGGGACTCGGAGGGATGCGAGCAGTTGGAGTCTTGGAGAAGGCTTTGGGAGAGAGTGGATGGGATGGGAAGCAGTCTGCGTGCATGAAGTGGGAGTCGCAGGACGGTCGGGACCAGGATTTCGAGGCCGCTGTGTTCGTGTCTTGGCAAAACATGGCCTGGCATCTATAATTTTGTGAGCAAGCGAGTCAATTTGAGAAGTAAGCATGCGAAACATACCTCGCACATGAGATTCCACAGTTGAAGTTGGGGGTTGCTCATAGTTGAGACCCATAGAATGCGTGGATATCGAGAGAACGGGCCACGGGGCAAGGGGTGGGGGGGCAAGGGGTGGGGAAGCACGGGAATCTCGATGGTGGCACTTGGAGGTCGTCACGGGAATTCAATATTAGACATGTTGCAAAGACAGAAGAGGGTCGAGGTCGTCAAAAGGGGTTCTTCATGCTAATGGTGTGATTCCTTCAGGCAGGAGAGGGCACAGGATCAGAATACAGGGAGGGAGAGCTGAAAGAAAATAGTCAGGAGCATGCTCAATGGAGAATAAAATAACACGGGTGACGCACCTTCCATAGCCCCAACGCCTACCCAGCCATCTCCAACGAACACACATCTTTGCGAATGGGGGGAAACCATTTGCTGGAGCTTGGAAAGTAGACCGCATAATCTGAAAACACCTTAGACATGATGTCGATGGAAAGGAGAACAAAACATACCAGATTTTAAAGACAGACACAGGGAACTTACCTCGTCGCAGCGCTCACGCGCTGCTCCTTGGGCCTTGAACACGAGAATTTCATCCTAAAGCGGGGGTCCGCTCGCCGCGGGGCCAAATCCTCGAAATTTTCAGGATGGAAACAGGCAAAAAATGAAAGTCGGAGTGAATAAAGGGGAGGGCATCACGAGAGCTATTCAATGGGTGTAAGTGACCTTGAAATCTTGCATGGAAAAAAGATACGCACTGGGAACAACAGGAAACAACGATTTGGGTGAGCCACGTGCCAAACACTGCAGGCGGGCGCTTGATTGACATCGACCTTCCGTGAACCACCATCTAGGATGACAACAATGAGGGCACAGACATAAAAGACAATACAGAGAACATACCTTTGTGACGATGAGGATGAACGACTAGCGAGTGCATAGCGAAAGGACCACCGTCTAAAAGAATGACAGTGAGGACATGGACACCAAAGAGGGAATGGAGGACAGACCTTCATGATGATAGGTGAGTGACGACGAGCAGCAGAGATCCAGCATTACGACGGTCTAGCAAAAGGACAGGATGGGAGCTGCGAGTGAGGAGCCGCCCTTCTTATACCTGGAATGTTTCGTAAGTAAACAAACAAATTGAGTAAACGAAATGACTTCGGGCACTTCGGATGCCCGCTACCGCAGATCCCTCGCTTCCGAAACAGCCTAGAGACAAGGCCTAGCGTCGTCAAAGCTCATCCCTCCCACGATGAATTACCTGCCTATCCTGTGCTCCCCTTTCCAAGAAAAAATCCTGGAATTCCTTCGCATTAATATTCCAACTGGTAAGTGTGTCCCCCATGTATAATATTCTGAATACTCCCTCCTCCTCCATGAATCCTCCCCAGAGAACACAGTGAGCAAGCTGTCAACTAGCTCGCTGATTTCCCTGAGGACCAGGAATCATGGAGCTGGAAGCGAGATTATTACACTCGCCCAAGGTCCCCTGGCATCCAATCAGCGAGGGACACAGCACCGCTCTGGGCCTCACTGACTGATTGCCCTTCCCGGAAAATCCATTACCACATCAAGCCCTCGTTTTCGTTGCTTTCCACCGAACCACCGGGCTCCGAAATATGGTACGAGGTCGTTTTTCTGCTGAATAACTCACCTGCTTAAGCCTCTTCTCCCTCGCAACCGCATCGGACATGCGTGCCCGCTGACAACCCAAGTAATCTTCAGTTTCCCGACATTCACATACTAACTTACCTTTCCCCAATAGGAACCAGTCTCCGTGGCGAAACGAGCCCTCAGACACCTCCCACACACCCCATTCTCTCTCATTCCCGCTCAATGTCATCGCTGCTGCCTCCAACAACGAGCGAGAGTCTTTCTGGCCCCATTCTCTCGTTCCCTTTATACTCAGGTGAGCCGCACCTTCTTCTAACACCCTACTCGCACATTCTTCTTCCCTGCGCAGTGCCCAGGCTCTCTGCTTCGTTGTCTCCATGTCTCCGTCGACGAGTCGCACCCAACGTATCCTGGGACCAGAAATGTTGACCCCACCTGAAGATCAAGCGAGTGGCACCGACATCTCGCCCGACTTTCAATCAGAAAGTATGACGAGTGGTTGAACAAGTAAGTCTCCCTCTTTCCTGCTCGGATGCCTCTCATTCCCTCCCCCTTGGCCATTTGCACTTGCAGCCTTCTCCCTCTCGTCGACCTCAAGCCTTGCTCCTTGTCTTCAACCAGGTTTTGAAAATGAATCAAATGGCATCGACGTCTCCCCCGACTTTCAAGCAGAAAGCATGATGAGTCGTTGAACAGGTAAGTATTTATATTTTTCGCTCGGATGCCTCTCCTTCCCGCCCCCTCATCCCTTCGCACTCGCAGGCCCCTCCCTCTCATATACGTCAAGCCTTGCCCTTCTTCTTCAATCGGGCTGAAGATGAAGAGAATGGCACTGACGTCTCGCCCGACTTTCAATGAGGAAGCCTGATGAGAGGCCGAACAGGTAAGTCTCCCTGTTTCTCGCTCGGGAATGTCTCACTCTCTCCCCTTGGCCATTCGCACTCGCAGCCCTCTCCCTCTCGTATACGTCTCACCCTGCCCCTCTTCGTCAATTGCGCTGAAGGTGAATAGAATGGCATCGAAATCTTGCCCGACTTCAAATCAATGAAGGTGACGAGCGGCCAAACCATAAATTAGTAAGTCCAATCTCTTTCTTACTTGTATTATGCTCATACCTTCGATTTCAGGGGCCCTCTTTGCATAATTCGGCAGCGTGTTCTCGTTAGAACATCAGGGAACATCACAAGTGAGTAGCCTTTGATTTTCCCCTGTAATAGACCCATAATCACGGAGATCTAGGTCCTAGATACTCAGCCTCGTTTGCTACCCTTTACAACAGCAAGAACACCTTGGAATCAGCGTTTCGAGCGCAAGTTCAAGCTCTACACTGTCTGGTACGTCAAATTCCACATACCAATGTGTATAAACCTGCGAAAACTCACGTTTGTTACAGCCATTTCCATCCTCTCGGCGGCGCGATCCATGGGCGCTTATTCTCTCACAGGCTTCTGTGGGCGCACATTTCCCGATTTCGATGCCTCCGTCATGTCCAGGCATTCCGTACATTCATCTATAGTTGCGTTGTGTCTCCTTTAAGTATTTACCAAATGAATGAATCGATTTACCTGTTCCATTACTTGATGTGAGAGCGATGCAGAATGAGAGATGAAGAGAAGATCCCGATGGAAATAGAATGGACGAAACGAGCACTACATCGTGTGCACCTTTCCAAATCAGCCATATTCTGGTATCTTCTACTCGAAACAGCATGCAGTTCGTCTACTTGGTTCCTTATTCGAGCTTAAAAAGCTGTTTAGTTTCATGTCGAAATACCCTTCGTTTGGGTACTCGATACAGATTTGATCCCAAAGGGGTCGTTCTCGGAAACGGGGTGGGCAACGGAAAGCCCGTTAGGCCAGAGGACTACACAAGGACGATGGATCTGGGAGATTAGAATGTTCAGGTACGTTATACCTTTCCGAAAAATAGTAAATTCAAACGATATGTACATTTGTGTGCAATCACGACGGAATTTAGCTTGTTGAATCATGTTCTCACCTTTCTGGGTTGTAAAGTTCGTATTCTCGTGCATACCGCTGCTCTCGGCCCCGGTATCCTGGCGTATAGTCTCATGGGAGTGGTTAATAATGCCATAATTCATTTGAGAAGCCACGAAAACGCGAGACGAAGATGTTCATCCACATCCGCATTTGGATATCTGGATGAACATCGCCTCGTCGTCTCGTTCACACTCCTGCACCCAAATAACGCCGCTGATATTTCGCTTGGTTGAAGGTTCTCGATGTACACTTCCCTGGAATGATCGTCATTTCCCAGATGTTCGGCACGAGAATGGGTTTCGAGTGAAGTTGAATAAGATCGTTGAATTTTCCTTTCCGCGTGCGCCACACAATCCAGAGACACAGAAAAACATATTTAACTATAACTACGAATGAATTAAGCTCCCCGGATAGCCCTCTAAGTGTCCAATATACCGCTACCCATGGGGACGAGAGACCAAATGGGAAACGGATGTCTCATCCGAGACGTACTCCATCCGGGTCCTCTCGCCCCCATCCGAATCTTCCATTCAAAAAACGACGTAAAAACGCCTGGAAAGCAGCGCCATCAACAGCCTAGCTACGCGAGACAGGTTGCTGATGGCGCTAGGAAGAACACTTTCCGTGCACTTGGCCGTTCGAGACTGTGTACCAAGTGCCCTCCTGGGCCTGTTTCCGCACGAATCGTTCGATTCCAGCGGGTTTTTTCGTGTCTTGGCGGTGTTCCCTGGTGGGATGGGTGAGTTGTTGTTGGGCTTGGCTCGCCGTATGGCCCGACTTACGTTGGAAGAGTTGGGTGGGTGTGTAGGTCCCCCCGAGGTGAATGCAGCGTTTGTCCGCATTTGCACTTTCCGTCCCCATTCTTTCCTGTGGAAATTTTGATATATTGGTTGAATATATGTTTAATTTACTATTCAAGTCGAGTTTGAGATGTTCTCTGGAGTACAATTGTCCAATTTGAGGGAACGAGTGGGGGAAGACGCGTGAGATTAGGGGCTCGCTTAACGCGTTGTTGTGGATGACATCCCCATTTTGGTAAGCCTCGTTCAACAAATATAAAAGGCTCCCACCTTTCCTTCCTTCTTCCCCATCATCACCACCCACTTCCTCCTCTGCCTTCGTCTCTCCTCTTCGACGCCCACTGCTCGTGGTAAGCACCGACGCCTCTACCCTCCCGCCTCACTGCTAACGCCTTACTTTCGCAGCTATTCATCTTGTGCTCATCGTTGGCCACGACGTCGCCGGTGGGTACTCGTTTTGCTCCTGTCGTTTCACCTTTCTGACTCGCCTTTAAACTCTCCTAGCGTCTCCTCATCGTTCCGCCGTTGGACATTTGCGTACGTCGTCGGCACTATATTTTCGTGGACCGTGAACTAACATTTCACTTTACAGATCCCTGGTCTAACGTCTAGGTAGGTAAGTCCTTGTGTTTGGGCATTCAAATAGCTACTGACATCTTCTCCGTGTGCGCCGACTCGTCCGCCAGCTCATCACTCGTCCAAGACTCCGCTCACGTCAAGAACTCTCATCTACCTCGTCCAAGACCAAGCCCGCCCTCGGCCCTCAACGTCCGTGCTTGCGCAATACCTGGCCTACCCGTCCACCGGATGCTGAAAGAAGAAAGGTAAGAATTTCGTACAGAGGATGCGCCCACGAACTTACCTATACGTAGACACCGCCCGCTGCTCCTCACATGCCACGCCCTCGAAGCCCCGACTCCATTGTCCGACGACACAGTCAACGGCGGCGCCATTGCTGCAGAAATCCAAAGGTAAGTCGTTACTAGTGTCATTGAAGACGTTGCTGATTACTTACTACTGAGCAGACCAAATCCATGGCCCGTGCACAACGACGACGACGACGCTGGAGGACGGGTTGGAGTATGGGGCGGATGTCTACGAGGGGTGGTAAGTGCCCTGCTCGTGTTTGACATAGCTCCGTGCTTACAATGTCTTCGTGACATCTTTTGCTCTCCGTTGATGCCGACGATGGCGAGCGAACCCATTTTCGCGCTAAAACACAAGGTCAGTGCGCCATCTTCAACAATGGCGGCCTAGACTTACCTGTTCGTAGAGATACAACATGCGCCGCTGATGACTACGATGAGCAGAATCGAGCAGAGAGAGGCCGCGGGTCGAGTAGGACTACAAAACATAAGCCTTCGTATGTTCTCTGTGGCACGGACGTCGACTTACCTTGCCGTATCCACACTCTCATACCCAATCCCACATCCAGCAGCCGAAATTCGCCCCCGAGGCTGTCGTGTTGGACACCTACAAGGAATGGTGAGTTCAACGCCACTGTTCGTAATGTATGGCTGTACTTACTGACTCCGAGGCCGCCCCATCACCTTTCTTCGACACGGACGACATAGGGCGCGAGTATGAGACGGTGGGCAGAGGCTACGGGCAGATAGAGAGCGAGAGGGCGAGGGTACGACTTCTCGCACTCTGCGCTGTGTCTCTCGACTCACGCCCGCCCTCCCTCTGCCCGAACGCCGCCCACAACCTCCTCGCACCCATGCCCATCAACTAACACGTCCACACCCCGCCCTACACCCGTCGCCAGCACTAAAGAACTCGCGAGGACGTCTACGGCGAACAGTAAGTCCAACGCTGCTGTTCATGATGTATGCCCGTACTTACCACCTCCAAGGCCGCCCCACCACCTTCCTTCGACACTGATGAGGCGGGGCGCGAGTACGGGACAGTGGGAAGAGGCTGCAGGTCGAGGGTACGAACCTCCCCGCCATCGAGCTCGTACCCAAACACCCGCCTTCGCTGCCCAGATCCTTCGCGGTTGAGAACTACGATAACATGTAAGTCCACACTGTCTTTCGCGACGTAGATTTGCACTTACCACGTCCAAGACCACGCCGCCGTCGTGTCTTCACATCGAAACATCCGCAACACGATGACTGAAGGAGGACGACGGTTGGGCAATGACGGGGTTGATAACGGCGAACGCGAGCACGTACCGAACATAGGAAAGACAACCCCACGACAGGGTAGAGTGGGAGACGGATGGCTGGGGCAACGATTCGACGGAGAGGCGCTGAGTGACTGAGGTGAGTCCTCTCTCGCACTCTGCACCGTCTCTCTCGACCCACACCTGCCCTCCCTCTGCACCACCGCTGCCCACAACCTCCTCGCACCGTCTCCCGTCGACTAACATGTCCAGACCCTGACCTGCGCCCGTTGCCAACATTGAAGTCTTCATAAGTTAGGGTTGGTGCTTGTTGTCGGTCCAAGGTATATTGCATGCGGTACATGTGCTCTTGCTTGATCGCGACTTTGAGGCTGATTTGCTATGTTTGTAGACGTGTCCTCGTGCTGCTGCGAACACGGGTAAGTCATCATCTGCAACGTTCGAGACAGCGCCCGCTCACATTCCGTCGATCTCGCAGCACCTCTCGACGCTGTCCTTCCTGTCTCCGACTCGCTCTAGCCCACAGCGCTGCCTCTCCGGGGGAATCAACCCTCTCTGATGCCATCCCTCGCCACTGCACGCGATCTTGAAGAGAAACGCCGACGTTTACATTCTGGAAAAGAAGGTGAGTCGTTGATCGCAACGACGACGAGATGGAGAGCTAACTGACCATCTTCGCAGTCCAGGATGGTCGTTCTCATGCTAGGAGTCTGCCGTGCCACAGTTGAGCTCAGCGCCGTCGAATGGAGGTGAAGGAGGGAATGGAAGTCGAGGTGGGAGCGAGATTGCGATGGTGGTAGTTGATGGAAGGGGCTACACGAAGTGTAAGTCGTAATTTTGGACTCTAACGTGGCAGACACTGACCTTTTCATGCAACAGCCATAGTCGGGGCTCAGGGCGCCGCCATACACGATGCGCTGAAGGAGATCTATGAGCTGGAAAAAGCGTGAGTGCATAACCCTTGATGAGAGCAAGACGAAGTACTTACCCTCGATCCAGCTGCCCCTACCGCGCGCCGCCGTGTTCTTGTTCACCATTGTGCCGCGGGACTTGGAGAACTTGAAGTAGGATGCATGGTGATGATGCCTTGAAGGGCATGGAGAGTGGCGGCGCAGGCGAGGTGGAGGTAGGTTTGAACAGCTAAGGAACGCGTAAGTGGATTATCCCATCGTAAATAGGGGATTGTCTCACAGTTTGACAGGGGACTACGCCGTTGTACTGGAAGGAGGGAGGACAACTGGAGGGAGGGAGGGATGCGCACGGGAGATGCACGAGGGAGCAGAGGGAAGGGCTTGCACAGAGGATGGTGGGCAAAGGGAGTGGAGTCATGAGGCATCGTAGAGAGAGAGACGGTGCATGTGTGTAGACAGCCGAATGGACGCGAGTGCTGAGAGCAGTGACACAACGGAGAAGGAAGGCCGGCAAACCAAAGAGGTGCGAATCGAGAGAGGAGCGGTCTCTCCCATTGGCCCGGCCAACTCTGTTTTTCACTATGGGAAATGCACTCGGGCGACTCCAGGCAATGCAGATGCCCTCTTTTGCTCGTTCGCAAAGCTTGAACGACATTTACATAGGCCTCGCAGCTTGTCTTTCTGCGCTCTACGTTACACATAAGGCGAGCGTCGACGATGAAGCGTCCCTGCGTCTCTTTCTTCTTTTCCTCCTCCTTCTCTCCTTTTGGGTACGCACTTTTTCATCATTCTTCGAGTTCGTGTCCGTTGACTGAGCTGCTGCCGTCGCCATCTTACAGCAGCGAGACCTAGTTGACAGCGGACTAAATATCCTCCAAGTCAACTGCAACGATGGCGAATGCACAAGTTCTTCCTATACCGGTCTTGCTCCAAATCTTCCGCCTGTGCATAGACGACCAGGATTCATTTCCGGTGCCGAAGGACGACGTTCGTCACATTATAACTCGCACCTTCCCAGAGTGGCGACGTGTCGCTCTCGCATGTCCTTTGCTTTGGACCCATATTCGGCTGCCACCTATTCATTTTCAGCACCCCGATAACCTCATCCAGCTTTTCCAACAATCCGTCGAGCGTAGCTCAGGTTTTCCTCTCACAACCGAGCTCTGCAACAATGTTGGAGCGTTGTTACCCGGAGGACGGCCGACGAAGAGTGTCGAGGACTTCTTGTACGGTGGCGGCGCCATCTCAGTTATCGACAAAATCCTCCAACCCATACGCATGCACCTCGTTTCTCTTAAATGCTTGCTCCCTGAAGAGCTTTGTATCGTCAACTTCCTTTCGCTTCGGTCGGACACTTTCCAGCTCTCGAGCGTGTCGCGGATCCACTTCATTCACACGCTTGATGCGCCATTCGCCATTCACGGCGACATCTCTCGAAATTGCTTGAACTTCACGTCTTTCAGAACATACCGCACTCAAAGAAGTACGTTCGACGTCCTCAATGCTAAATCTCTCGACCTCAAGCTACCATGGGCGAGTTGACGAAGCTCGACTTGAGTCGGAACCCTGCCTCCTAATTCCTTCCTTCGCATATGCGCAGGGCATCTCCCTCCTAGTCGAAGGGTGCCTTCCAGATCGAGTTTCCGCGCGATCTCGATTCTCCCTCCACCCTCGATACTTCGACGTGCTCTGCCACACCTCACTACCTGCTGCCCTCAACCGTCAACCCCAGCCGATCTTCATCTTCCTTCTTCTACCTCCGCTATGCCCAGCCATCTCCGTCTCGAGCGGCCGACGTTTCACGAGCGTGGGAGTTTGTCGAGTCTTCGAACTTTCTTTATGCACTTCCGAAAACACACTCCCGCTCCTCGGTTGGCGGATTTCTCGCCTCGAACACGAACATGCCACCCGTCCGCGAAGCGCACTCAAGCATTATCACCACGGACCGGAATCTGTCTCGCATCTTCCTCGCACCTGGAAGTCCCCGCCTTCTCCTCCGTCCCCCAGGTCATGCTCCGACATCGAGAACTGGCCGAGGGCGGCTCCTACCTTCACTGACCTGACTCGAGCTCTTGCCTCAACGCCAAGTGATCCTCTGGATGATGGAGCGCGCAAGTTCCTCCAGCCTCAGCTGGGACAGGGATGAGGTCACGGATCCAGTCAGGGTTTGCACGCGCGTGCGGGTGTGGTCCGAAGGAGCGTCAGGTGGGTGGTAAAGGGAGGCGGCTGGAATTGGGATTGGGCTCGAGGGTTGCAGTGTGGGGGGTGAATGGATTCTGTTTCATCTGAATATTATTTCTAACATCACATGTGTCGCTTTGTTAGCCTGCCTGCGCCTGTATCAATTACCTCGAATGCAAGAGAATCGTAGACGGACATTTCAGCGTTTCCTGATGGTGCGATTTCCCAGTACTCTACATAAAATTCAAAATCGACTGACTACCGACATGGGTTTCCCCGCCCGAAGGCCTATGTAATGAATGTGCCCCTCTGCCTCCTGCCTCGCTCGCCCATCGTGGACGATGCGTGCATTGTCGAACAGGCGTGGCTGTGCTGGGTATTGAATCCGGTGGTATCGCAATAGCGCTGAGGTCATGGGGATGAATGTGCGTTGAAACGGGAATGGGAGGGCGGATGTGGAGCTTCTTGACAGAGCTTCGTTCCGTCGATGTCGAGTGTGAAGGCCCTCGGTGCTGTGCTGGATATCGCGGTGAACGGTGGAGGGGGCCATGAAACTTGAGGTGCAGAACGGTAAAATGGCGCTCGGTGCTTGCAGTCGAGGGGCTGAGTTGGCTGTGCTCGGCGAGGGATGTCGAAGTCGAATAACGGACTCGGAGATGCGAGCAGTTGGAGTGGAGAGACGCTTTTGGGAGAGAGTGGATGGGATGGGGAGCAGTCTGCGTGCATGAATGGGAGTCGGCAGGACGGTCGGGATCAGGTTCGAGCGCTGTGTTCGTGTTCTGGCAAACACTGCTGGCATCTATAATTTGTGAGCAAGCGAGTCAATTTAGAGAAGTAGCATGCGAAACATCCTCGCACTGAGATTCACAGTTGAAGTTGGGGGTTGCTCATAGTTGAGACCATAGAATGCGTGGATATCGAGAGAACGGGCCACGGTCGAAGGGGTGGGGGGCAAGGGGTGGGAAGCCACGGGAATCTGATGGTGGCACTGGAGGTCGTCACAGGGAATTCAATATTAAGACATGTTCAAAAGACAGAAGAGGGTCGAGGGTCGTCAAAAGGGTGTCTTCATGCTAATGGTGCTGATTCCTCAGGACGGAACGGGCACGGATACGGATACAGGGTGGGAGAGCTGAAAGTAAATGTGGTAGCCATGCTCCAATGCAGATATAAAATAACGTACGGGGACGCACCTCAATAGCCATCGTCCTACCCAGCCATCTCCAACACACACATCTGTGCGAAGGAGGAAACGAATTGCTAGGAGCTGTGAAAGTAGGACGTGGCATGATTGAAAACACTGCTTAGAAAGAAAGACCTTAGACATGATGCGAGGAGGAGAAGCAACATACGCGATTTTAAAGACAGACACAGGGAACTTACCTCGTCGCAGCGCCACGCGCATGCTTCCTCGGGCCTTGAAACACGAGAATTTCNTTCTCTCTTCGATCTTAAAGGTCGACTAGAGAAGAGGGGAGTCTAGAGAGTATTATGAGAGAGAGGGTGGCGAGCACGATGACAGGGGGGTTCCGAGGGGAAGAGGAACTTTACGTAAGTATGTTTCGACGCACCGCTTGTCTTGCCTTCTGACTGAAGGTCGGGTGATATGTCGGTGCCACTGGCTTTATCTTCAGGTTGGGGTCGACGTGGCGTGTTGTGGGGTGCATCGAGTGCCAATGGTTGACGGAGGGATGGACACACGGTGTCGATGAAATGGAGAGCCTGGATAATGCATAATGAGGAAGAATGCGAGAGCAGAATAGGTGGAGTTCACCTGGGTGTTGAAGTGACAAAAAAATGTCCTCGGAAGGTCCTCGCTCGTCGTTGGAGGCAGCAATGGCAACACGGAGGGAAATGGGAGAGAATGGGGTGTGAGGGAGGTGTCTGAGAGATCGTTTCGCGGCGGAGGATTGTTCCTATTGGGGATAGGTAAATCAGTACGTGAATGTCAGGAAACTGAAAAATACTTGGGTTGTCAGCGGGCATGCGAGTCCGATGCGGTTGCGAGGGAGAAGAGGCTTGAGAAGGTGAGTTATTCAGCAGAAAAACGACCTCGTACGATATTTCGGAGCCCGGTGGTTTGGTGGAAAGCAACGAAAACGAAGGCTTGATGTGGTAATGGATTTTCCGGGAAGGGCAATCAATCAGCGAGGCCCAGAGCGACTCTGTGTCTGTCGCTGATTGGATGCCAAGGGTGGTTAGGTGAGCGTAATATCCTCGCTTCCAGCTCCATGGTTCCTGTTCCTCAGGGAAATCAGTGAGCTAGTCGACAGCTCACTCACTGTGTTCTCTGAGGAGGATTCATGGAGAAGGAGGGAGTATTCAGACTATTATACAGGGGGTCCATTTACCAGTCAGAATATTAACAAGGAAGAATTCCAGGATTATTTCACATGAAGGGGAGGGCAGGATGGGAAAGCAATTTACCGTGGGAGGGGGGAGCTTTGACGACGCTAGGCCGTGTCTCTAGGCAGTTTCGGAAGCGAGGGATCTGCGGTAGCGGGCATCCGAAGCGCCCGAAGTCATTTCGTTTACTCAATTTGTTTGTTTACTTACGAAACATTCCAGATATAAGAAGGGCGGCTCCTCACTCGCAGCTCCCATCCCGTCCTTTTGCTACGCCGTCGTAATGCTGGATCTCTGCTGCTCGTCATCACTTACCTATCATCATGAAGGTATGTCCTCCATGCCCTCTTTGGTGTCCATGTCCTCACTGTCATTCTTTTAGACGGTGGTCCTTTCGCTATGCACTCGCTAGTCGTTCATCCTCACCGTCACAAAGGTATGTTCTCTGTATCGTCTTCCATGTCTGTGCCCTCATTGTTGTCATCCTAGATGGTGGTTCGCGGAAGGTCGACGTCAATGAAGCACCTGCCTGCAGTGTTTGGCACGTGGCTCACCCGAATTGTTGTTTCCTGTTGTTTCCAGTACGTATCTTTTTTCCATGCAAGATTTCAAGGTCACTTACACCCATTGAATAGCTCTTGTGATGCCCTCCCCTTTATTCACTCCGACTTTCATTTTTTGCCTGTTTCCATCCTGAAAATTTCGAGGATTTGGCCCCGCGGCGAGCGGACCCCTGCTTTAGGATGAAATTCTCGTGTTCAAGGCCCGAGGAGCAGCGCGTGAGTGCTGCGACGAGGTAAGTTCCTTGTGTCTGTCTTTAAAATCTTGTATGTTCCATTCTCCTTTCCGTCGACTTCGTTTCTAACATGTTTTCAGATAACCCGGCCTGTTTTACAAGCTCCTGAGAGCGATTTCCCCCCATTCACCTAGACGTGTGTTCGTTGGAGATGACTGGATAGGTATCGATGCTGTGGAAGGTGTGTCTCCTATGTTATTTTATTGCATTTTGAGCATGCTGCTTACCAGTTACTTTCAGCTCTCGCACCCTGGATCTGTATCCTGCACTCTCTCACACCCGAAGGAATCACTCTATCAACATGACCAACTTGCTTTGACGACCTCGGCTCCCTTCTGTCTTCGCAACATGTCTACTATTCAATCCCCGCAAGGAGCTCCAAGTGCCACCATCGTGATTCCTGCGCTTCCCACCTCGTGCCGTTGCCCATCTACCCATTCTACGGTTCTCAACCACGTGCAACACCCAACTTCAACCATGAAATCCCATCCACAAGGTATGTTTCGCATGCTTACTTCTCGAATTGACTTGCTTGCTCACGAAATTATAGATGCCAGGCTATGTTTCGCCCTGACACAAACACAGCAGCCTCACGATGCTGGACCCGGAACTCCCGCGACTCCCATTTCATGCACGCAGACTGCTTCCCATCCCATCCACTCTCTCACAAAGCCGTCTCCAACTGCTCGCATCCCTCCGAGTCCCATTATTCAACTTCGACATCCCTTGCCGAGCACAGCCACCCAGTGCCCCCTCGAGTTCGACATGGGATGCAAGCACGGAACGCACATTTTACCATCTCGCACCTCAAGTTTCGTGGCCTCCCTTCCACCGTTCACCGCGATATCCCAAGCACAGCCACCAAGGGCCTTCGCACTTGACGTCGACGGAACGAAGCCTGTCAGAGGTGCCCACATCCATCCCCCCATTCTGCTCGACATTCATCCCCTCAGCGCTATCGCGACTACCACCCAGATTCAATAGCCCAGCACAGCCACTGCCTGTTCGACAACGCACGCCATCGCCCACGAGGGGACGAGGGCAGGAGGGCAGGATTGCAGAGGGGCACGTTCATTACATAGGCCTTTGGGCGGGGCGAACCCATGTCGGTAGTCAGTCGATTTGAATTTTATGTAGGAGTACCGTGGGAAATCGCACCTATCAGGAAACGCTGAATGTCCGTCCTACGATTCTCTTGGCATTTCACGTCAGTTCGAGGCAGGGCGCAGGCATGGGTAATAGATACATGAAAGGAGCATCGACAAAATGATCAGAGTAGATACAAGAAATAACTACGTCCATGAGCTCTATGAAACAAGAAATATCGAAACTGTATCCACCCCCACACCGCAACCCTACAGCCTCAAACCAGCGACAGAGACCCTCGAGCCCAATCCCAATTCCTCAGCCGCCTCCCTTACGCACCCGACCTGACGCTCCTCGACCCACACCCGCACGCGCGTCAAATCCCTGACAGAAATCCGTGACCGCATCCCGCTTGTCCCAGGCTGGAGCTGGAGGAACTTGCGCCGCTCCATCATCCAGAGGATCACCTTGGGGTTGAGGGCGAAGAATTCGAGCTCGGTCAGGGAAGGCAGGAGCCGGCCCTCGGCCAGCTTCTCAATGGTCATGACATGGACTCGGATGGAGGAGGGAAGGCGGAGGACTTCGAGGCGTGAGAGAATGGCAAAAATGTCCTCGAGCTCATGGTGGAATGTCCAAGTGTGCTTACGGACGGGCGGGGCATACTCTGCAACCTCGAGAGAGAAATCTGCCAACTCGAGGACGCGGAGGGTATTTCTGAAGTGCATGAAGAGGGGTTCGAAAATTGACAAGTCCCACGCTGCAAAATTGTCGTGCTGCTTGATACGGAGAGTCCGGAGGCCGGGCATGCGGAGGTAGAAGAAGAAGGAAGTATCGAGGCTGGGGTCGACGAGCTTGAGGCGGAGGGTGGTGAGCTGGGGCATGAGCACGTCGAAGTATCAAGGATGAAGAGGACGATGGGAGATGCGTGGAAACTCGATCTGGAAGGCGCCATCGACTAGGGAGGAAGATGCCCTGCGCATAATGCGAAGGAAGAGAATTGGAGGCATGGGGTTCCGACTCAAGTCGAGCTTCGTCAGCTTCGCCCATGGTAGCTTGAGGTCGAGAGGATTTATGCCGTTGAGGATGTCGAACGTGGCTTCTTTGAGTGCGCCGTGGTCCTCGAATACTGTGAAGTTCAAGCACTCGAGGAGGTTCTGCGTGAACGGCGAGCACGGAGCGGTGAGTGTGTGGATGAAGGCGATCGCGACACGCTCGAGAGCTGGAAAGGTGTCGGAAGGAAGGCGAGGGAAATTGACTATGTCAAATCCACAGAGTAGGCCGGTAAATGCGACGAGGTGCATGCGGATGGGTTGGAGGATACTGTCGATAAGTGAGATGGCGCCGCCGCCGTACAACAAGTCCTCGATGCTCTTTGCCGGCCTTCCTCCAGGTAACAACGCTCCAGCATCGTTGTAGAGCTCGATTATGAGAGGAAGGCCGGAGCTGCGCTCGACGGATCGATGGAAAAGCTTGATCATCAGGAAAAACTGAGATTGCTGATGAGCAATGGTAAGGCAGAATCTGCTAGAAATCAGGCAGAATAATCTAGAATAAGCACAGAAAAAGGTCCATAAGTACAATCAGGTTACCAAGGCAGGTTACCCATTTATTGTCTACTTATTGTCACCTTATTGTGATTTATAAGTTGGCAATAAGAGTCAGGTTAGCTAGCATAAGTCTCTAATAATATCATTCATCCCAGTATCATGCAGTTCAATTGAGCAAAACAACCATATATTTTGAAGCATGAAACATATAATATGTTGGCTGTATGCCATAATTCTACTAATAGCCACTAAGATCCATAACCGAAAGAGGGTTACCACACTTGTGGGTGGTATTGTTGGACTTCGGTTCATTGCTGTCAAAGATAGGTCAATCAAGGGTATAGAGGGAAACGTACATATGAAACTTTGCTGGCCGCTATTGCCCATTGGACCTCCCACTTCCTCGTCATCGATGGCAAGCCGATGTCAACCGTGGTACATGCTCACCGATCCTCATCATCGACAAACCTCCAGACTGTTGACAGTGCCAGGACGTTGTCGAGGTGCATACGAGTGGGTATGAGGGCGAGAGGCCAGAGGGGGCATGTAGGGCTGAGCGGCGAGAGATGGTGGCAAAGGACGGGAGACCAGGGGCAGGGGCAAAGGGTGAGGGCAAAGGGTGAGGGGACAGGCGGCGAGACGGTGAAAGGGTGAGAGGGTGAGACGGGCGAGACAGCGAGACGGCGCAAATGGGCAAATGGGCAAAACGGCAAAACGGCGAGACGGCGAAAGGACTAGGGCGAATTGGCAAATGGGCAAAAGGGCAAAAGGGGGAATGGGCCCAAGGGCAAAAGGGCGAGATGGCAACGTGAGAGGGCAAGAGGCCAAAGATGAGGAAGAGGGCGAGCAAGGGGCGGACGAGGGAGGAGAGGGCGGGGCAGAGTCTGGGCTAAAGTTCTCTGTAATCAGGTAAGCCTAGTGTTTGCTAGATATCAAACGACTTACCCTTCTCCTAGTACACTGCAACAGACCTCCAAGGGAACGGCGGGTAGTTGCAAGGCGGGATTTTGACAACTCGTGCGTCGTCGTTGTCGCCGGCCCAGGCAGTTTGACAAGCAGTGGTGATGGAAAAACGTCAGCAAGAGGTGTTGGGTCCGGGAACTTCTGCTACCGTCTTTGTAACGCGAGGATCTCGGGCAGGGGGGAAGCAGGTGGGCACATAGTCAGCCTGGGATGAGGTTGGGGGGTGGGGAAGTAGGAGGGACATACCTTGACACCCGAGCGACGCCTCGACAGATTGTGCGCTGGGGGTGTGGGGCAGAGTCAGCACCATCTGTCACGACGATGGAACAAAACAAACATACCTCGAAATCCATGGATGCTCGCTGCACAAGTACCACATCGCTCTCATCACATTCCCGCCTCATATCTCCTTGCTGAATGCTGGCGGTGGCGGTGGCGAACAATGTGCGACTGGGCGTTCGTGTCTTGCATAGATAAAGGCAGGTGAGAGAAGTTGAACTTCGGAGTTGATGCTGAAGCTCGAAGTTCAACCACGTCATGTGACCTTGTTGATCACTGTCCCACCGCGGCTCGATGACGAAATCCTCAGGTAGGCTTCGTCTCCCTATACCTTATCTGATGCCTGACGCCCGTTTTCCTTGCTAGAAAGCGTCCTCATTCCTGTCGTCGTCTTGCGAAAGGTGCATGCCGAGGTCAGTCTCACCGTGCACAGTGCAAGTGTTATCCCTATTTCTCTCATCCACCAGAGTATACCCCTTTTCCCTAAGTTTCATCAGGAAAAAGCCCCTGATCCTGAGGCTCTCCTAGGTCACAGCTAAGATGCGTAGGATTGCAAGGTCAGTCAGGACAACTCTGAGTCCACATGACCTTGTTCGAAAGTAGGAATTACCCAGGTCCTACTCAGGTTCTCTTCAGGACGCTCTGAGGATGTCTTCATGATTTAGAGTTTTCTTATTCAGGTCTTCCTGGGACTTCCAAAGATTAACATAATATATGAAAAATGTGGTTTATTCATTGAATTATACAATAAGTAATCTACAAGTTGATCATGGATGCTCAAGGTCATCCAGTCTATCTATTCTATCATATAAAACATACCTGTGATCAGTATTGTGGGTTCTGTGTAAAGAAGTGATCAGCAACTGTAGAAACGAATACAGAGATGCAAATGACATACTGGTTGTGCTCGCCCTCGTCGCCCTTGCCCTCCTTGTGCTCGCCCTCCTCGCGCTCATGCTCGCACTTGTTGCCCTTGCCCTCCTTGTGCTCACCCTCCTCGCCCTCGTTGCACTCGCCCTTGTCGCCCTCGCCCTCGTTGCCCTCCTTGTGCTTGCCCTCGTTGCCCTCCTCGCCCTCACCCTCCTCGCCCTCATCACCCTCACCCTCCTTGTGCTTGCCCTCCTCGCCCTCGTGCTCACCCTCCTTGCCCTTGCCCTCCTTGCCCTCGTCGCCCTCGCCCTCCTTGCCCTCGCCCTTGCCCTCCTTGCCCTCCTTGCCCTCACCCTCACCCTCGTCGCCCTTGCCCTCCTTGTGCTCACCCTCCTCACGCTCGTGCTCGCCCTCCTCATGCTCGTGCTCGCCCTCCTCGTGCTCATGCTCACCCTCGTCGCCCTTGCCCTCATCGCCCTTGTCGCGCTCGCCCTCATCATGCTCGCCCTCCTTGCCCTCGCCCTCCTTGTGCTCACCCTCCTCATGCTCATGCTCGCCCTCCTTGCCCTCGTCGCACTCGCCCTCTTCACCCTCCTTGCCCTCCTTGCGCTTGCCCTCCTTGTGCTTGCCCTCCTTGCACTCGCACGTTCTGCTGGTACTAAACATATTTAGTTAGTCAGTAAAGGCTTTAATAAATACTTTACTTACCTATATCCTGATTGAAAGAGGGGGGCGTAGGCAGCATTAGGAGAGAGGGAGTGGAGGGTAGAGTCATGAGGAAGGAGACGAGACTTGCTGAAACGAGAAGTTCAACATGCACGTGATCTCTGTAGAGCGTGGGAGTTAGGTTGTCGCGACAGCCTAACTCCCACGCACTTGTGGATGTGGGTCAATAGCTTTGAGCACTTGGGGGATCCAAAAGCATTCAAATAAAATAGGGACTGACAGGAACATAATAGAAATAATAATGATCCAAGATCTGTACTGCTTGAATCATAAAGTAATCAAGTTGTACACTTGTGTGCATGCAGAAAAAGCTATATATCTCTGCAACCGCTACAGCTAACTATACCAAATTTTGCAGACACGTAGTTTACATATGAGCGATGACATTCCCAAATTTTGAACTGAAACGAGTGAATATTCGTGAAGATATCGCGATGCCGCTTTTTTGTCTGTGATGAGGAGGAGAACAGGCTGTATCTCAGGAAATACGCAATGCAGCTGGCTATAAATTGGTGAACATTAACGCTAATGTGTTGTAACCAAGTGTGCAAAATTTTGAATCTGTAGCTTCAGCGGTTTCCGAGATATTAACTGTTCACTGCTTAATACTGCATGAAATTTGCNTCCATCGTAGGCTGACCCTTTTCCTTCTCCAGTCGTCGTGGTGCGTGTGGTTCAAGGCCGTGGAAGAGAATTCAAGGCGGCGGGGCAACTTGAGACGTTGTAAGTGTGAGTCCATGTCGTGGAAGGCAGTGTAGACTTACCTTTCGTTGTAGTCTTCAACCGCGAAGGATATGGGCGGCGATTTGGGCAGCGAAGGTGCAGTGTTTGGGTACGGGCTCGATGGCGGCAAGGTAAGTCAACGTTCTTGCCTCCGAGAATGAGCGAATGCTCACTTACCTTCCGTTTAGCTCGTCCTCGAGCCGCCACCCCTCTCTGCCCAATCCTACATGTTGCCGCCCGTCGTCGTCGTTCGGGCGTTGGGCAGCCCCCAAACTCTACAAGCAGCCCATGCTCTTCCTCGCGGACATCGTGCGCAGTCGGTATTGCACCCCTGTGACCAAGTTAGTCTCCATCGTCTCAGAAAATAAAAACTGACCTTCGTTCTAGCTCATCAGTGGCTTCATCGCCATCGTTAGTGCCTAGAGAGGGGGCCGGGCTGTGTAGAGTGACCATAAGGCAGGTCCTTGGGTACGGGCTCGATGGTGGCGGGGTAAGGTAAGTCAACGTTCGTGCTTCTGAGAATGAACAAACACTTACTTATTTTTGTAGTCGTTGGCGTCGTCCTCGAGCCACCGTCTCCCAATCCTACGTGACCCACGTCTGCCGAAGCTGCCGTTCTTCGAGAGCAACCACCGCCCTTTGCGCTCTTCGTGGTCATTGTCTGCGCCCAGTGCCGTCACTGTTGTCCTCCTACGAGTAGGTAAGTTTATCTTCTCACCATGAGATCAGCATGCTTACCTGCTTTCCAGTCACGAAATGGGCGCGTTAGCCGTCGTCGGTGCCTAGAGAGAGCGGCAGGATGAACGTAGAGACCGTAAGCCCGAAGCCACATCGTGCACACGACCAGAGCACTTACCACCCGCCGTAGACGTCCGCCCCACACTCCACCCAATCCTCCGGCGTCGTCGTCGTTGTGCACGGCCCATAAATTCGGTCTGTGCAAAGGTAAGTAGTCAGCAACGTCCTCAACGAAGTTAGCAAATACTTACCGTCGAATTACTACAGCTCTGGCACCGCCGTTGAGCGTGACGTCGGACAATGGACTCGGGGCTTCGATGGTGGCGGCATGTGACGAATGACAGGCAGTCTCTAGGTATAGGTAAGTTCATATGCTCGCGTCCTCTGAACGTAATCCTGACCTTTCTGGTTACAGAACACGTCGGGTGGGTCGGCAACTTGGTGGGCCACGAAGGTGACGCCATGGTTTGGGGATCGATGAGAGAGAAGACGTTGGGGGTCTGAGAGTCGTTGACATGGGCGGGGGCTTCGGCGGGTGATGAGCTGGCGGGCGAATAGGCGTGTATAAAGAGAATGTTAGTATTTACTTGAATGTCCAACCGCGAGGACTTACTTACCTAGTTGTTAGTGTAGAGTAATGACCTGGAAGACAATGTGTCAGCTCGTTGGGTGCGAAGACGCAGCGTCGACGACATACCATTATTTCCGACGGTGACAAAGGAGAGTACGGCCTATGAAAGCGGGTCAGAAATACGATACGAGAGGAGGAAAACACGTACCCACCGTCGACGTCGCGGCCAGCGACGAGCACGAGATGATCACTGAGAAAATAAGGCATTAGGAACGAGGCGGAAGGTTAGAAGGGACGGTGCTTACCACGAGCAGCGGGCGTCGAAGAGGAGAGACGAAGGTAGAGAAGGAAGTGGGTGGTGATGATGGGGAAGAAGGAAGAAATGTGAGAGCCTTTTATATTTGTTGAACGAGGCTTACCAAAATGGGGATGTCATCCACAACAACGCGTTAAGCGGGCCCCTGTCTGCATGCGTCCTTCCTGCTCGTTTCCTCGAATTGGACCGTTGTGCTCCAGAGAACATCTCAAACTCGATGTGAATAGTAAACAGAATGTATTTCAACCAATATATCTAATTTACCGCAGGAGAGATAGAGCATGGAAGGTGCGAATGCGTGCAAACGTTGCATTCACCTCGAGGGGACCTACATCCTCACCCAACTCTTCCAACGTAAGTCGGGCCATATGGCGAGCCAAGCCCGATAGTGACTCACCCATACCACCCGGGAACACTGCCAAGACACGAAAAAAACCACTGGAATCGAACGATTCGTGCGGAAACAGCCCCAGGAGGGTACTTGGTACGCAGTCTCGACCGTCCAAGTGCACGGAAAGTGTTCTTCCTAGCGCCATCAGCAACCTGTCTCGCGTAGCTAGGCTGTTGATGGCGCTGGTTTCCAGGCATTTTTACGTTGTTTTTTGAATGGAAGATTCGGATGGGGGCGAGAGGAACCGGGTGGAGTACGTCTCGGATGAGACATCCGTTTCTCATTTGGTCTCTCGTCCTCATGGGTAGCCGTATATGGGACACTTAGAGGGTTACATGGGGAGTTGAATTAATCTGTAGTTACAGTTATAATTTGTCTTTCTGTGTCTCTGGATTGTGTGGCGCACGCAGAAGGGAAAATTCGACGATCTTGCTTGACTTCGCTCGAAACCCATTCTCGTGCCGAACATCTGGGAAACGACGATCACTACAGGGTAGGCTACATACAGAACATTCAGCCAAGCTAAGTATCAGCAGTGTTATTGGGGTGCAGGAGTGCGAACGAGGCGACGACGCGAAGTTCATCCAGATATCCAAATGCGTATGTGGATGAACATCGTTGTCTCTCATTTCCGTAGCTTCTCAAATGAATTATGGCATTCTTTGCATTCCCATGACATTGTGCCCAGTATATCGGGGCCGAGAGATGCAGTACACACAGGGAAACGAAGTCCGGAAGGACGAGAAGACGATATCAGGAGTTAAATTCAGTCGTAGTTGCACACAAATGTACATATCGTTCGAATATACTATTTGTCGGAAAGGTATAACGTACCTGGACATGATCATATCCCAGATCTATCGTCCTTGTGCAGTTCTCCGGCTTGACGAGCTTTCTGTTGCCCAGCCTGTCCCCGAGAACGATCTCTATGGGATCACATCTGTACGCAAACGAAGGGTATTTCGACATGAAACTAAATAGCTTTTTCAGCACGAATAAGGAACCAAGTGGACGAACTGCATGCTGTTTCGAGTAGAAGATACCAGAATATGGCTGATTTGGAAAGGCGCACACGATGTAGCGCTCATTTCGTCCATTCTACTTCCGTCGGGATCTTCTCTTCACCTCTCATTCTGCGTCGTTCTTACATCAAGTAATGGAGGAGGTAAATCGATTCATTCATTTGGTAAATACTTAAGTAAGACGCAACGCAACTCTAGATGAAAGTACGCAGTGCCTGGGCTTAACGGAGGCGTCGAAATCGGGAATCTGCCCTCACCGAAGCCCGTGAGAGAATAAGCGCCCGTGCATTGCGCCACTGAGAGGATGGAAACAACTGTACCGAACGTGAGTTTTCGCTCGTTTACACAGTTAGGGGCACATAATTCAACGCACCAGACGGTATATAGTCGAATTTGCGCTCGAAACGACGATTTCAAAGTGGTCTTGCCAACGTAGAGGGCGGTAAACGAGAGTGAGTATCTCGGACCTAGATCTTCATGGTTACAGGTCTCTTACTGGGCGAAATCAAGCGCCACTCACTGGAGACATTTTCTGACATTCAAACGAGAACCCGGTGCTGAAATCTGCAAAGAGCGCCTGTTAAATTGAAGGTACGAGCATAATACAAGTAAGAAAGAGATGAACTTACTAATTTATGGTTCGTCCGCTCGCCGTCTTCATCGATTTGAAGTCGGGCGAGACGTCAGTGCCATTCTCTCCATCTTCGGCCCGATTGAAGAAGAGGCGCAGGGCTTGACATATACGAGAGGGAGGGGCCTGCAAGTGCGAATGGCCGAGGGGGAAGGGATGAGAGGCATCCGAGTGGGAAATATGGAGAACTACCTGTTTAACGACTCGCCATGCTTTCTGATCAATAGTCGGGTGAGACGTCGCAACTGCTCATATTCATTCCGATTGAAGAAGAGCGGAAGAGCTAGAGGTTTGCGAGGGGAGAGGGTGGCGAACACGAGTGAGTGAGGGGGATTCCGAGGGGAAGAAAGGAACTTTACCTGTAAGTATTTTCGACCGCTTGCCTTGCTTTCTGACTGAAAGTCGGGCGAGACGTCGGTGCCACTGTCTTTATCTTTAGGTTGGGGTCGACGTGGCGTGTTGTGGGGTGCGTCGAGTGCGAATGGTTGACGGAGGGATGGGCACACAGTGACGATGAAATGGAGAGCCTGGATGATACATAATGAGGAAGAATGCGAGAGCAGAATAGGTGGGGCTCACCTGAGTGTTGAAGTGGCAAGAAAATGCCCTCGGAAGTGTCCTCGCTCATCGTTGGAGGTAGCAGCGACAATACGGAGGGAAATGGGAGAGAATGGGGTGTGTGGGAGGTGTCTGAGAGATCGTTTCGCCACGGAGGGTTGTTCCTACTGGGGAAAGCTAAGTCGGTACGTGAACGTCGGGAAACCGAAAAATACTTGGCTTGTCAGCGGGCACGCATGTCCAATGCGGTTGCGAGGGAGAAGAGGCTTGAGAAGGTGAGTTATTCATCAGAAAAACGACCTCGTACCATATTTCGGAGCCCGGTGGTCTGGTGGAAAGCAACGAAAACGAGGGCTTGATGTGGTAATGGATTTTCCGGGAAGGGCAATCAATCAGCAAGGCCCAGAGCGGTGCTGTGTCCCTCGCTGATTGGCTGCCAGGGGACCTTGGGTGAGCGTAATAATCTCGCTTCCAATTCCATGATGCCCGGTCCTCAGGGAAATCTGTGAGCTAGTCGACAGCTCGCTCACTGTGTTCTCTGGGGAGGCTTCACGGAGGAGGAGGGATTATTCAGAATATTATACATGGGGGACACACTTACCAGTTGGAATATTAATGCGAAAGAATTCCAGGATTTTTTGTGGAAAGGGGAGCACAGGATAGGCAGGTAATTCATCATGGGAGGGATGAGCTTTGACGACACTAGACCTTGTCTCTAGGCTGTTTCGGAAGCGAGGGATCTGCGGTAGCGGGCATCTGATGCGCCCGAAGTCATTTCATTTACTCAATTTGTTTGTTTACTTACGAAACATTCCAGGTATAAGAAGGGCAGCTCCTCACTCGCAGCTCCCATTCCATCATTTTGCTACGCCGTCGTAATGCCGGATCTCTGCTGCTCGTCGTCACTCACCTATCATCATGAAGGTATGTCATCCATGCCCTCTTCAGTGCCCATATCCTCACTGTCATTCTTTTAGATGGTGGTCCTTTCGCTATGCACTCGCTAGTCGTTCATCCTCATTGTCACAAAGGTATGTTCTCTGTATTGTCTTCTATGTCTGTGCCCTCATTGTTGTCATCCTAGATGGTGGTCCGCGGAAGGTCGACGTCAATGAAGCACCCGCCTGCAATGTTTGGCACGTGGCTCACCCGAATCGTGGTTTCCTAATGTTCTCAGTGTGTATCTCTCTTCCAAGCAAGATTTCAAGGTCACTTACACCCATTGAATGGCTCTCGCGATGCCCCTCCCCTTTATTCACCCCGACCTTCATTTTTTGCCCATTTCCATCCCAAAAATTTCGAGGATTTGGCCCCACGGTGAGCGGACCCCCACTTTAGGATGAAATTCTCGTGTTCAACGCCCGAGGAGCAGCGCGTGAGCACTGCGACGAGGTAAGTTCCCTGTATTTGATGTTGATATTCCACTGACGCGTTGATAGCCCTGCTCTCGTGGATATAGGTGGATATCTGGGTTTCTGGCTTTGGTCACACTCTCACTCTCATTTCCAGCCTCTGGGAATTAATTTCCCCACATTCTCGTGGATTCGTCTATCCTGGCGATGGTGGGATAGGTCTCGAGGTCGTGCCAGGTGTGTATCCCACGTCATTTACTTTCCAGCTGGGCACAGCGCTGAACTTTCGCTTCAGCGTGCTCACCGCAATATGCTTCACACATTACCTCACAATGATATCCTTCCATCAACATCGAGAACTTCTTTCAATGCCCTCGAATCCCTTCCATCTTTGCAACGTGTCCAAGATTGAACCCACGTGAGGAGTTCCAGGATGATCCTCAAGGCATTCCCGTGCTTCCCAACTCTCGCACTGTTTCCCGTTCCATCAGTATCGACCAATTATGTCTCCATCCACAAGCAACCCCCCAACTTCAACTATGAAATTCCATCCACGAGGTATGTTTTGCATGCTTACTTCTTGAATTGACTTTTACTTGCTTGCTCACGAAATTATAGATGCCAGGCCATGTTTTGCCAAGACACGAACACAGTGGCCTCGAAATCCTGGTCCCGACCGTCCTGCAACTCCACTTCCACTCCCACCTCCATCCACTTTTGTCACGAAGCCCTTGTCAACCAGCACTCGCTGCCGTTCTCCCACTCTGCGCCTTCGACACCCATTCCCTGACCATGCACAGCCCCTCGGCACGACTTCGACTTCGACACCAGACATTCCACTGTCTCGCGTCACTTTTCTCACTGCCTGGACTCAATATCCCTGGTTCGACACTTGTCTATTTCAAGGTTCTCGTGTGCAAGCTCCTCCCCTCTCTCACGACGCCACCTCTCCGTCTCGCATGCATTCCTGCGAGTTCGACATCCAAACCTCCCTATTCCCATCCTGAGCACAGCCACCTCGACGTACTCCCGGCACCCCCTCGCGCTTCAAGTTTAGCACCCTTACCAGAACGCGGCTCTCACAACATGGCTCGCACCCAGCCCCAGCACAGCCACCCAGCGCCTGTTCGACGCCGCCTTCGCACTCGACGTCGATGGAGGAGGGCAGAGGGACATTCATTACATAGGCCTTCGGGCGGGGCAAACCCATGTCGGTAGTCGGTCAATTTGAATTTTATGTAGGAGTACCGTGGGAAATCGCACCTATCAGGAAATGCTGAATGTCCGTCCTACGATTCTCTTGGCATTTCACGTCAGTTCGAGCAAGAAATAACTACGTACATGAGCTCTACGAAACAAGAAATACCGAAACTGCATCCACCCCCACACCGCAACCCTACAGCCTCAAACCAGCGACAGAGACCCTCGAGCCCAATCCCAATTTCTCAGCCGCGTCCGTTACCCACCCGACCTGATGCTCCTCGACCCACACCCGCACGCGCGTCAAATCCCTGACAGAAATCCGTGACCGCATCCCGCTCGTCCCAGGCTGGAGCTGGAGGAACTTGCGCCACTCCATCATCCGGAGAACTACCTCGGCGTTGACGGCAAAGAGCTCAAGCTCGGTCAGGGAAGGTAGGAGCCGGCCCTCGGCGAGCTTCTCGATGGTCGTGACATGGACTCGGATGGAGGAGGGAAGGCGGAGGACTTCCAGATGTGAGAGAATGGCGAAAATTTCCTCGAGCTCGTGGTGGAATGTCCGAGTGCGCTTACGGACGGGCGGGGCATACTCTGCAACCTCGAGAGAGAAATCTGCCAACTCGAGGACACGGAGGGTATTTCTGAAGTGCATGAAGAGGGGTTCGAAAATTGACAAGTCCCACGCTGCAAAATTGTCGTGCTGCTCGATACGGAGAGTCCGGAGGCCGGGCATGCGGAGGTAGAAGAAGAAGGAAGTATCGAGGCTGGGGTCGACGAGCTTGAGGCGGAGGGTGGTGAGCTGGGGCATGAGCACGTCGAAGTATCGAGGATGAAGAGGACGATGGGAGATGCGTGGAAACTCGATCTGGAAGGCGCCATCGACTAGGGAGGAAGATGCCCTGCGCATAATGCGAAGGAAGAGAATTGGAGGCATGGGGTTCCGACTCAAGTCGAGCTTCATCAGCTTCGCCCATGGCAGCTTGAGGTCGAGAGGATTTATGCCGTTGAGAATGTCGAACGTAGCTTCTTTGAGTACGCCGTGGTCCTCGAATACTGTGAATTTCAGGCACTCGAGGAGGTTCTGCGTGAACACTGAGCGCGGAGCGTCGAACCCGTGAATAAAGGTGATCGCGACACGCTCGAGAGCTGGGAAGGTGTCGGAAGGAAGGCGAAGGAAATCGGCTACGTCAAATCCACAGAGTAGGCCGGTAAAGGCGACGAGGCGCGTGCAGATGGGTTGGAGGATTTTGTCGATAATTGAGATGGCGCCGCCGCCGTACAAAAAGTCCTCGACCCTCTTCGCTGGCCTTCCTCCGGGTAGTAACGCTCCAACATCGTTCCAAAGCTCCATTGTGAGAGGAATACCGGAGCTACGCTCGACGGATTGTTGGAAAAGCTTGATGAGGTTGTCCGGGTGCTGAAAACGAATAGGTGGCAGCCGAATATGGGTCCAAAGCGATGGACAAGAGAGAGCAGCGCGTCGCCACTCGGGAAATGCGTGAGTTATGGTGCGAAGAATGTCGTCTTTCGGCGCCGGGAACGGATCCTGGTCGTCCATGCACAAGCGGAAAATTCGGAGCCAGACAGGGAACGGAAGAGCTTGGGCATGGGCCATCGTCGCGGCTTACTAGGATGTCGATATCTAGTCGGTTCTCGGGCGCGTATCGTCGATGAAAGATGGATATGGCCGCAGAGCGATCTACATAAGCTCAGTCAGCGGATTCCACAAACTCGAAAAATAATGAAAAAATCGTACCCAGCGAAGAAGGAGACAAAGGAAAGGAAGAAAGAGACACAGAGGGTTCCCATCGTGTCGCTCTCCTTATCTGTCACCTAGAGCGCAGAAGAACAAGCCGCAAGGCCAATGTAAATGTCGTTCAAGCTTTGCACAAGAGCGAAAGAGGGCATCTGCATTGCCTGGAGTCGCCCGAGTGCGTTTCCCACAGTAAAAAAAAACAGAGTTGGCCGGGCCAATGATGGGAGAGACCGTTCCTCTCTCGATTCGCGCCTCTTTGGTTGCCTTCTAGTGGATTTTCCGGCAGAGATTCTCCTATGAAGAGTTTTCCGCTCATGGTCTTGTAAGGTGGACGCCAGCACGGCGGCGCTTGTACGCCTAAGGGGATCTTGCAGAGAGGACATCCTCGGCAGTGCGGCAAACTCGAATATTATCAACCGCTTGTCCTATCTGCCAATTTCTGTCTTTCAACACATATCTTCCCACATATTACGATCAATCCTGCGGTCTTGGATAACGATTCAATTTGCGCGGAAGTTCTTTGGTGGCTCGAGCTCATGATTCGGGCGACTGATCATTATGCGTTGGACAGGCTTATTTGAACCCAAATCCATTGCAACATTATTACCAACGTCTGAGCTGGAAGAGGTATCTTCAAATGGACCCACTCGGCGTACTGATTGGACACCGTCAGATGGCGACGGCCATTCTGAATGGGTGTTGGGCGTCCTCGAGAAGAAGCTTCGGAGATAAGAAGGGTAACATACATTTGATGGGAGGCCGTACTATTCAATCATAATTTGAATGCAGCTCGAGGAAGATTGACATGTCGGTTTCGTACGTTCCTATAGGCTTTGCTAGTTCTATATTCTCTGTCCTTTCTTCGTACGAAGGGAAGGCTAGCAATATTTTCGAAGTCTCAGGAGCCATAGGACATGCAGTCAAAGAATAGACGTCCTCGTCGCGAAAGAAACGATATGCTCCTTGATTCTGGGCGCTTATTTTCAGGTATGTGCCAGGATAGCGACGTCATTCTCTAAAATGATGCGCCACCAGCCACTGCGGATCCCACAAATGATATAAACACGTACCCACCAAGAGAAACAAGCTAGACCATAGAAGGACTGGCCGCGAGGCCAAGTTAAATGTCTTCAAGCTTTTCAGAGTTAGCAAAAGGGGGTATGTACGTGAATCGCCTGGAGTCGCCCGAGGGCGTTTCTCGCAGTGAAAGGGGGTCGTTGGACGAACCAATGACAAGAAAGACCGCCCTCGGTGATCGATTCGGTGCTCTGTAGACGTGGCTGAACAGAAATTCCAATGGAGAATCTCCCCATGGGGAGTTCCGTGATCGCCTAGTCGAAGGCATGCCTCGTAGTTTGTAAGTAGGACCATTCCAATCTTGGAGCGAGGATATCATCGATGGTCCGCCCGCCCTGAACAAACGTGTTGGACCGGCGCGCCTTTGCTCGGGTTCTGGTGCGCGTCGATGAACTCAAGACTAGATGCCGAGAAGTCCTATAGCTCAGTGGCCAATGTTTTTTTTTTGTTCTTCGCCGTCATGCGCGGTGGATTCTAACTGGACCCAGGGTTCTGCTCGCGAAGTTTGATCCGTATCCTGCAGTTCTGAGTAAGTGTTCGCCTTGAGTCAACTTCGGCTAGGCTTCTCAAGGTGTCATTTTACATCCCTCTGAAGTTGGAGAAGAAATTTTCAAATGGGCTCGTTCGGTGATTTGATTAGAGTCCTGCGGGTCGGGGCGAGCGAATTGTCATGGGCGAAGGGCGTCTTTGAGAAGTCGTTATGCGAAGAGTCGGATTGAATCATTTGCCATAGAAATTTTGAACATGTTCTAGTTAAATTGACGTGTCGGATTCGGATGTTTCTATGACACCTCTGGTCGAATCTCCTTCTGATTTGCAGCCCTTTCCCCCTCGTACGGGCGCTGGTATAGAGCGTAAATAGACGGTTTAAACGCGCTCGGGATATGTGAGGTCCTGTGCCTTTTCTTGTGTGGTAGAACGGTCACCGGGGACGTCGGCGGGCGCTTATTTTCAGGGGCGCATCCAAATCGGGGCACCGACATCCTGCGAAATTATGCGCCTTCCGCGCGTGGCTCTAGGAATGCTCGAGCCATTTTCAATGTCTCATCAAATCCAAGGTTTTTGTGCTCGTAATTTGGACATCTTTCCAGGATGTTGTCAGGATTCCCGAAGACTGCGACGTGTGGCGCGGGTTTGAGAATTGTTCTGCAGAGAAAGCGATAAGATAAGATAAGACTTCATTCCATTCACATATTCACACGGCGCAGGTTGGTCAACCCGATACCGTTGAAGTTGACTGAAGCAGTCCCTCCATTGAGTCTGTCGGCCGTCTCATTTCCTCTTTTCCGGCTTCGTATCGAGCTCAATGCACGGGAGCTACCGTGCAGCGCTATCCTACACCACCTCGATGACTCACGGTCTCATCGTCTCATGACAAGTGTTCTGACTATGCGATTCCACGTGCAGCTTCCGATACTGCTGAATCATTTAAGCCATCTGTAGTTCATCATCTGCAACGTGGACAGAGAAAGACGGATTGGCATAACCGCCAAAAAGAATGAACGAAGCGAAGAAAACTATAGTTGATTCACGAAAGAATCGACGACATTCTTCCAGCACCGCGTAGAACAGACAAAGCGAACGAAAAAAAAAAATACCCATCCAATGCACGAAGCCCATGTCGAACCTCCCGTTCTGATAGACGGACAAAAGTTGTCATGCATCCTCCAGTCTCCATCGACGGTAGCCCCCTGACACCGTCTTCGACCCATCCATCATCGTCCGGGATGTACACCAGCCACATAGCCCCATCTCCTCTGCGTCGGTAACCACTGCTAGTTTCATGACGCAAGAATGCATTTACTAGCCCCCATTACCGATCGATAAGAGGAGAGTTCGGAGCGGCATTATGCCAAAGAGCGAAGTCGATACACACGTCGGGGTGCGGCTGTTCCTTCCTCTACTACTAGCGGAGTTCTGGCGCTGTCTCTATGAGACGAAATGGCGTAGAAGGGCTAGGACAACGGGCAGATAGCAACGTTGGAAACCCGACGAACCCAACGATGTGAGGAAACGCAAACGTCAGCACCGTCCCAAAAGCCTAACGTAGACCCGAAGGGAACATGAACAACGAAATGGCGAGAGGAACCAGGACCGAAGTAAAAAGTCTGAACTAAAAAGATCACCGAAGGCACCAATGCAATGAAGTAGACGCGCACAAAAAGGTCTGCAGGATAGACACATACTAGATATTCGAGCATCTCAATGTACTTATTTGCTCCCTCATGAAAAAGGCTGAGTTGACATTCTTGACGACGCCGCTAAAAGCTACATTTTGGAACCAGCACCAGGCAATGTTGACGGGCATCTGACGATAGAGGAAGCAGAATGGCGTTAGAACCATTTAAAATGCAAGGAAAAAGAAGAAACAGAGACAGAAAGTAAAAGAGAGAGGGAAAAACCAGCAGCGGAGCAAAACGGGCGTGTACAGCATGGCATGGACAGGAGGAGTACACACCAAAGCGAATGTTTGAAGGTTGAAGATTAAAGATTGAACGTTGACGTTGAAGCCTAGAGCGCAGCTCGCCGTCGGTATGGCCGACCACTTGTCGCTCGCCTCCGATATAACCACGACGCGTCCGCTGCGTATCCACGGCACCGCCGCAAAGATGAGAAAGGGTCGAATGACAAGAATGTTCGAATGGTTCAGAATAAAGAAGACAGGAGGACAAAAATGGTGCAGGTATGCACTTCAGCGAGAAACATCGCGAATGGTGCCCTTGAACGACACTGCTCCACCTAAGGAACTAATATCCCTCAAGTTGGACGTGAATAAGCCAGCACAAAGCGGCTGATAACTTGAGAAGACAAAGATCTAGATATGAAAGGACGGAAATCAGATCGGAAACGATAAGAGGAGTAAGAGCAAGATAAAGGGGCGGAGGACGAGACCAGAAGCAACTTGTGTAGGCGATATGCGGCGGTGACGTGAACATCGACACACTAAAGAAGACCGAACGAATTTCAAACTGCAAGAAGACGAACCAGACAAAGAAATACGACCAATAACGATCAGAGCTCATCGATCATCGCCACCGCAATCATCGCTAGACACCTCGCCGAAAATCCACAGCCCAAACGTCTTCAACGTTCAACCCTCATCCGATCTGCTCTACGTCCGACCTGCACCACCGCATGCGCACATACGACTCAAACGTTGCATCCATGGGCGGCCGATCCTCCGCTTAGGACCTCGTCCTCGGAACCTCAGCTCAAAAGCGGGGCATAGACGCCGATGTTGGAGGTCGCTGCCACCGCCGCTGCAGGTCTGCAGCCTTCGACGGCCGACCATATGAGGCTCGTTGAAGGCTCTCGGTGGCGTCAACTACGAACAAAGGCGCGAAGGTGTAGGTGTGACGACAACAGAGTCGTTTGCGGCAACAACACCTCGGATTCCTGGCCAGGGGTCTGATGATCATAAACATGGCACTAAACTTCAGTTTGAGGATGGGGGCAGGACCAGTCCACGTTCAACGATAGTGCGAGACACCGAATACTTTGAAAATTGAACGCCGAGCCCAACGCCGAGTGTGACCTAATAATGGTTATATTGACGAGTCGCTGGAACGTGGGGTTAATGGCCGGAAAGAGGTGATTGACGACGGTAAGAAAGAGGAGAATGGTGCTGGTTGTCTTTGTCGGAGATACCGTGAATGTGGGGGCCTTGAAAGAAGCTGCGTCGATGTTGACACTGGCCACGAGCATGCACGGGCTGGTGAACGTGTTGGAGTTGACGTTGAGATTCTAAAACGAAACGAAAGGCGAGGTTAGCATCGACACAAACTAGAACAAACAGAGGCGTGAAGAAAAAATACACGCGATCCAAGAAGGACGAAAGGAGAAAATCGAAGTAAAAGCAATGAGTGCGCGAAACGAAGGGGGACAAGATACATACCACCCAAATCCCGAGCCAGACCTCGCGAAAACTCCAAATATCAACCTTCCACCTTCCATCCTCCGCTGACCCTCCTCCTCCTCTGCCTTACCACCGATAGTACCATCGTCCTTGGAGGTCTTTATCATCCTATCTTCTCCGAATCAGCGCCGACTGCCAGCCCTCGATCGACGACAGATCTATGAAGTGCTCAAGCCGGAGTTATGTCGGTGTATGTAGGAGCATTGACGACGTAGCCAAAGCAAATTGTTGACGCATCCCGGGAGGCGGAAGAGAGGTGGGTGGGCTGAAGGAGGGCGGTGGTGTTTGTGGCCATGATAGGGCTTATCGTTCCATCTTCGGAGAAGATCAACGTCGATGTCAATATCAGCACCGTCGCCTTTAAATAACTGTCGACTTCGTGGTCTGTACAATCTCTATGCCGAGAATCTAAAGAATAGAGGAGATTGGGGCATCAGGATGATATCAAACGCGAAGAGAGAAAGGGAAAGCGAAAGTGAATGAAAGAGTAATGAGAGAGATTGAAGTTGAAGAGAGTCAAGGAAAAGGAGCCGCGGAGTAGTATCACAAGATCAACGCCAACGAGAAGGCACAACGGAGAGGATACTTACCACTTGAGACAGCGGCAGCCCCGATATCGGTACTAGCGCAACCACACTCCCCAAAGTGGCCTTCGCCGCTCTCGCGTTCCGGTCTCCTCGTCGAGCCTCTATCCGCGCAATCGCCGGAGAGATTGGGCGACTTGATAAAGAGGAGCGGCCGAGCAAGAATGAGTCGATCATGGGGCAGCGCATCCGAAGGCAGGAACGTGAAAACAGGGGCTGATTCTTCAAAAAACTCCAGGGTTTGTGAGACTTAAAGCTTAAAGCTTGAAGGGAGATCATCCTGCGTCAACGTTGATATCCACGATGTCGGAATTTCGGTATGATAATGTTGGGGCAGGGGACATGTATGCGTAAGGGCTCGAATCTAAAACGAAGACCGAATCTTAGAAACGGTGAAGACGAAAACCTGGGCATAGAGCACGTACCAGAGCTCTCCATTTCGGAACTGGGAAGATTGCTCTCCGTCCGCCGTCCCCTGTCATCGGTCCGTCCAATCCCTGCTTCGTCACCGTCGAACGCTGCCAACATAAACCGGGAAGCAGGTGCATCCTGCTGAGAAGAGGGTGTTGTGCGCTATGCCGAGCTTCATGGAACGGCGCGCGATGAAGGAAGGGCCTTGAGATGAGATTGAAGTTGGGCGTAGGGTTCCTCTATCAGGCTGGGCGCTCTAGCGGTTGGCTGTTGGGTATGGACAGTGGCCTGGCGAGGCGAAGTCCGGGTTTCTTGACCGGCATTCTTGACGAGTAACATTTAGGACGAATGGAACTAATAAGACCTAAAACCGCAATCAGTTTCGCTGAGACGATACGGAGATATGGAAGGTCCAGAGCATGTAGCAGAAGGGAAATGCTCGTCCAAGGTACTTCCTCCATACGAGGGGGAGAAACACGGCGCGGGGCGAGGGTCGAAGGTAGAATAGTGGAAGAGGACGTACCGAAGAAATACTAGTGGTATGTACCTATCCTCGCCATCCAATAAATCTCGGTGCAGAACTTGCGAAGTAGCCCTCTGGAAAAGCGGCGTGTGAGTGGTGGGTAACAGCGTATGGAGCGAGAGGACGAATACCCATGATGGTGTTCTGAGGAGGACGTAGACGACTTTGGCAATGCAGAGATGCATCGATGAAGTCCTCTGTCGATTGGTTATTTTACCACATTCGCGGGTGAGTGTCGGGGGGCAGTGTTGTGGCAATCGGAGGTGGCAATCAGATTAGTTCATTGAGAGGTCACAAAAACCATGAATTGGAAACAAAATGCGTTAGTAGTTGTCGAGGAGCAGTGAGCACAGCGTAAGATCGGAAAATGTGATCGTGTGACATTTTTATCTAATCTGACATTTTCCGACATTATCGCCAACATTGTGGTGGTCCGATACTTTCAGGCGATAATCCAGTCGAAATGTTTGCCCTCTGTGGGAATTCGAACTTGGTTTGCCTCATCAACGACGTCTTTCCTGCCATGGCTCATGCATTCACCCACTCTCCTCCGTGTTGTTCCCTCCTCCTCACTGCCACCCTTTGATGCCTCCCCCACCGCGACTCCCGTGTCGTTGCAAACGGTGCTCTCGATCCCCGCTTGGCTTCCAATACCAGACCGCCGATGTCATCAAACGGCACATGAAGAAGTACGGGCCTGCGGATGTTGCGTACGTGTTTGCTCTACTCATATCTCGCATATATTCACTAATAACCACCATAGAACCCCTCCGCTTCCTGTGGACCGCCTTCCACGAGAACAACGGCACCCTCTGCAAGAGATCCACCCACAGCCGAGCCACGGTTCAGGGCCGTCAACGTCAAGGACTGCACCCATCGAAGATAATCAACCACAATACCAACATGGGCTGCTAGCAGTCTCCAATACTGCTTTGGAGCACCCCGAAGATACCCCAGATGTCCCGGAGGATGGCCGTGAACCCCAGCACGAGCTTGACGCGTGGTTGGAGGAATATTGGGCGCCCGAGTGGCTGGACGAGCATGATGCTGGAGAGGCGGTGCATTATTGGGAGGGCGACCCTGGACTGGAACAGCGTGACAGATTGGAGGATACAGGCTTGCCCCCAGTGCATGATGGCCTGGGAGAACATGATGCTGAACTTCCCGTTGCCCACAGACCTCCAACCCCAGCCCCAGCTCCTGCAGACACTACCTGGCGCGTTGTCTCTGTGGTTGACGTGCGGGCACCAGGTTCTGATGTCAGCGACGAGGACAGGCCTGACCTGGTCCGTCCAGCGTTCTCCGAGACCTCATGTGTTCGGATGGCCTACCTTCAAGCTGCGATCGCCAACGTATACACCCACATGTCTGTTATCAATGCCACAAACCTTTTCAATACGACTTTGAATATCCTTGCAGCTGCCGGCGCCCTTCCTCTTCTTCCTCGGCCTGTTCGAACTCTTCAAAGCGCGAAGCGACGGCTCGGAATTGATACAGACCAGTACATTACGCGATATACTATCTGCCCATTGTGCTGGAAGCACTACTCACCGCAACAAATCGATGATGCCTTAGACTCGGCGTGTCAGATGGACGGATGTGACGGCATTCTGTTTGATGAATATCCCGATGGTCGAGGTAGAAGAAAGCGACGATCTCGTAAAGTCAACCCTTACACCTCAATCATCCAGACCTTACGGAGGTACTTTCTTCGTCCTGGTTTTGCTAAAATGGTTAGGGATAGTCGACAAAATCAAGGAGGGCATGGTGATAACGAAGATTTCATAATGCAAGACATCTATGACGGTGCACGATGGGATCGGTGTTATACGAACATGCGCAGAGAGGTCGGAAACTTGGGGTCAGTCCGCGACGTTCCTATTGAAGGAGCTGAGCCTCAAAAGCTCACCAGCCATCGGTATGGCCTCCACCTCTCTGTCAACATGGATTGGTGTGTTTTACTCTTGCTACATCCTTCTCTGTTCTCATTATGTCCTAGGTTTCAAATGCTCGAAAATCGACCACATTCAACAGGCCCGATATATATCGCAATCAACGATCTTCCTCGAGACCAGCGGTTTCTCCAGGTGAATGTCATTTGTCCGTGTGTCATGCCAGGGCCTGGCGAGCCGAATGCTGAGCAGCTCAACCACGTACTCGAACCGATGACACATGAACTTGTGCAGTTGAAATCAGGTACACATTTTTGTTAAGCTCGGTTGTAAACACCAAAGGCTCAATTTCAATAGGGATTGAAATGGATATACATGACGAAGATGCACAGTCTGTATATGCTGACTGTATGTTCGACAACTGCGACACCCCCGCTGCACGGAAGTTTTCTGGCACTGCGGGTCATTCAGCGGATCTCCATCCATGCCCCTATTGTGACTTTGTCCTCATCGACCTCAGTAAGCCAGACATGTTTCCGCCGTGCTGTAAGTCCCATAATATCTCCATGTTCTGTCCCTCGCTCATGCCCTCGTTTTAGCATGTATTCACAAAGATGACCGCTTCCTGCTCAAGCAGGCTTTCCGTTTTCGCACTGCTGCCCGTGCTCATCAGAATCAGATCCTCAAAGACCATGGGATACGATGGTCGATCATCAATGTCCTTCCAAACTGGGAGCCATCTTCGAAGACCGCCCTCGACTTCATGCACAATATCTTTCTCGGCGTCATCGGCCATTTCTACACACAAGTTCTCTTCGCCGCCCACATGTTCTCCGGAATTGGTGGTCCCAACTCGCCTAAGCAAAGGCTCGAAGATTTCGTCAATAAGTTTCGGTGGCCAAGTCATATTACGCGATTGCCTAAAAATGTACGCCATCAATAGAGCCTGGTAGTCATTTGCTGTTGAACTCACATTTACGCAGCTAGGAGAAAATCAGTCTTTGAAGAAGGCTGATGAATGGCGTCGCTTACTGACCATCACACCAGTTCTTCTGTGGTATACGTGGCGAAACAATCTCGATGACATACCCAACTCTGCACCGCCTGTTGCACCTAACGAAAAAATCACAAAAACCCATTCTCGGAACCGGCTCAAGCTCTACGAGGCCGCTCTTCTTCTCTGTGCAGGTGTACGGCTCCTCGCAACAAGAACCATTACCCTTCGTCAGGCCCGTACTGGGCAGGACTTCCTTGCTCAGTTCTGTACAGCGCTCCTGGCCCTCGGAGTTGCTCTCGTGATCAACCACCATCTCTCAATGCACTTCTACGAGATGATTTATGCATTCGGCCCAATCTACGCCTGGTGGCTGTTTGCTTTTGAGCGATTTAATGGGATGATGGAATGTGTCAACCATAATGGCCATGACGGTGGTGAAATGGAGATGACATTGCTCCGGAATTGGGTTCAGACACAGCTCATCTATGAACACCTCCTTTCTTTACCCCCAGATGCCTCTCAACATGAACGAGATATGCTAAATCAAGTTATTGAGTCGGAGGCGAGGCAGCGGGGCTCAATGATGACACAGATTGCTATTTTCCGCAGCGAGGTGGATACGGGTAAGCAGTATACCCTCATTTCTTCTACTCGACTGACTGCGGCATTAAGATTCTGTCAAGCTCCCAAAGCGTATTGGCAAACCTATCAACCTTCGCTCGCGTGATCCTTCGGGTATGACCTATAAACTGCTACTCAAGTACTGCCAGATGCTCTGGCCCAACCTCAATCTCGTCCCGGAGTTCTCTCATGTACCAGGGCGAGCATTCGTTGGCACTAATGTTGCTCGCGAGGTGCCCTACATCCGTAAAGACGGTCTTCGGTACGGCTCCACCAGCAACAAGCGGACCAAGGTAGACAGCCTCGCCTTGATTTCGCTGACCCCCGACACGAGGCATGCTGTCGAAATCGTCAGTTTATTTGTCATTCAAATCCCCAATGTCGACAAACCACCACATGTATGCGCTTGTGTACGAAGACTATACGGAGACGACGAGCTTCCCACTTTCCCCTGGGATCTTTAGTATGTTTTCTCAATGTTCTTTTCTTGTCCTGAAGCTCATAATATGACAAAGTGCGTCAACTCTCGGCATTCAGGTCGCTTATGCTGACCGTTATTTTGCACCAGAAATCATTCCTGTTACCCAGATTGTTGCGCCAATTGGTCTCATTGAGGTCGACTCTCGTAAACTCCAAGCTCCTGTCTGGATAACCATCTCCTTCGATCATGTACGTATTTTTATAACACACGAGTATGAAATTAACATATCAGTATCAGACAGGAACTGAACCAGATGATCTGGAAGACTACGAGTTCTGATTGCCAACACCGTTTGGTAACTAGTTGCTAACGTACATATCATCCGGCGAGTCCTGCATGTGCTCAATCTCTTTCTCTTTCTGTTTTCCTTTGTCCTTCTTCCCCTTCCCTTTCGTAGCCTTCCCTTTTCCCTTTGTCTTCTTCTTGCTACTTCCTTCCTCAAAGTCGTCGCTCTTGCGTTTTTTCTTCTGTTTCTCCTCTTCCTTTTCTCCTTGGACTCGCTTCCTCGTGTTCTCAGCTCTGGTGCTTTCGATGTCGCCCCAGTGCTCGCCGTTCTCGCGGATGCGACGCGGAATGTCATACTCATTATTCGAGCCAGTTTCGAGCCACTCCAGGTCAACCATCCATCGACTTATGGAACGCTCTGGCTTGTTTGCTGCAGTCATTATAGGAGGAGCATCAACGACAGGCCCACGTTCGCAGCGCACATATTTGTTGGCTGGATGTGGGTCCTTTATCGTGTCAAGCTTGTCGAGGAAAGCAGTAAACTGGTAAAGAACGGTCAGTGTACTCATCATGCATCATCATTCCACATACCTCAGCTGAGCGATACTTAAGCGGTCGCGAGATGTATTTGCTAGGATCAATTTCACCGTTTGGCTGATAGGCGGTCTCGTCATCGGACATGGCATTTTCGATCATTGCGGAGTCATATTTTGGGTCGCGAAGCGGATGGTTTGCAGCCAAAGAATCCCGTTTGCGTTTACGGACCTCGAGTTTCTTGGTCTTAAGGTGAGCTACTCACAGAGCTTTTTAATAACGTTGAACACTTACACCTTTGCGGCGAGATGCAAGCTTCGCAGGTGTATCCGCTTTCTGGGTTGCCATTGGCACCACCTCCACTTCGGATGTATTTGCCATAGGCTGGTCTGTCTCACCTTTGGCTGGATCACTGCTGCTGATGTTTATGACACGGCGAACAGGAGGGTTCGCCTTCTTGTGTCGTTTCACCTCGATTGCAAGACGCTTAAACTTGGCCAAGACACGGGCTTTCATGTGCACTGGCAAGATCATATTGAGTGATGCTGCGGCTGTAGGTACGTACTGCGCCCCATTTTTCTGGATCTCAGAGATAACGAATGCCAGGCCCTGAATATTGTCGCGGTGGTCAGGACCTTGATCCCATCTAAAGCGTATAACTTTGTCTGTCGTTCCTGGTTTGATGGGCCATTCCTCATCTGGGCCTGGGTAGTCTGGCAGCCTATCACCGGTAAGCTTTGCACCACAGGCCATCGCCTCAGAGAAGACGGTACGAATCAAGAGCTAGAGAAATCAGTGAGTGTTGAATCATGATCACAACATGCGCTTACGTTAATGTTACTATCTTTGAGTGCCGCTTTGCTCTTCTTGACTTCCTTGCGCGACTTCTCGTCAATACCGCTGTCTGACTCGTCGCCCGACTCCGATCCAGAATGCTCTGACTCGGTTTCCTCACCCTTCTCATCTTCCGACTCGTCTAACTCGGCTTTCTTCTTCATATCTTGAAAAAGGTCGGCCACCTGTTGTTGCAATGCAGCGAGCTCATTTGAAGCCTGTTCACGGTCCTCTCGCACTTCGGTTTTGAGCCGCTCGATATCTCCAGCCTGCCGCTTGTTCTCTGCTTCGACTCGGTCGAGGCGCTGCTTCAGGGCGTTGACCTCTAGAACCAAACTCGTCGCGCTGATACTCTTTCCTGGTGCTCGCCCAGTGCCTGATAAGGGTGGACGGATAGGACTTGATGCAGGCATGCGTGCCTCTGGCCGCGTTGAATTCATGGGGTTGTTGTTTTCAACAGGACGGCGTGACTGGAAACTGGGCTGGACAAGAGTCAGAGGTGAGATTCACGCCTGTGCAGAGGAATACACCCAGCTGATTAATTAATTGCGGAGGTCGCTTCGAATTCTAATCCTCGGCCGACGTCAGTCTTCGAAACCTCGAGAGCTGTCTAGTTTGACGCTGCAGCTCGTTGTGCAGAACATCCACCTCTTCTTGTGTTAAAAATAGAATTTTTGAATTGCATTTCTACTGTTGCAAACAATGTTAAGTGAGGAAAGCTGCTATGGCGCGTATTTGTTGAAAAGTCCATAAAAATGTGGGACATAATGGTGAAAAATTATGCATGAAATCCAGCAAAAATGAAGTCAATATTTCGAATTTCGCGAGAATTGTCAAAGTCGGTAATTTTGGAAGAAATTTGGTTGTAATTGTCACGAAATGATAGATTTTAGCAAAAATAATTGCGGCCATAATTTTTCGATCACTCGCTGTGGAGGTTGAAAGGTTGAAATTTGAAAGCCAAGTGAAATGTCGAACCCGTGTGAATATTGACCGTTTCCGGCCCGGCCGCGCCGCTCCGTTCCTCGCACCGTAGAACGAACGAATTGAGTTAACTATTCCTCGATAACTACAGGTGACCACTCCCGCAACTGAGGCGATGGCACTGGTTGTCCCATTCCATTAGAAGAGGAGCATTGGTTGGAAACAACCCATGACGACCTTTCATGCCATCTACCAATGAGAGGCGGTTCTAGCGTGATAGGATACAGCAAAGCAACTTTGGTCATAACATAGTACCACTGGCAGCGACCTCTTCAACTTGGTGTTTCTGATGATTTCTTGCGAAGAGTGGACCGTTGAGGTGAATGCGGAACCATGAAGCGAGCCCTGCAAATCCTATTGAAGATCATTAAAATCATGAATCGAAGTCTAGGAGGTGATCTGCCCGTCAATTAAGGATTGGCGACGGGCTCCGTTCATCGATGACGTCCAGGCGATGACCAAGTATTAATAGATTGAACAACCGCATCGAAGGAATTGGAAAGAAACCCGTAATGTTACAATCACCCTGAATGCAAGTCACTTAAAAGGATCTGCCCAGCGTATCGAACAAACCCGTCCATCTTCGTTCCACCATTATTTTTCTCTTCATTAATTCACCATGGAGCTCGACGACACGAACCCGAGGCTGGCCTTCGCCGGTCCATGGATTTATTTCGTTGACAAGCCCGGAGCGCTCAACGGTACTCTATCTCAAAGTCAAGGCGCTGGAAGCACGGTTAATATAACGTTCAACGGTACGTCATCAATGTTGGAAGAAAAACGGCGGCATAATATCTCTTCTCATAGGGACCTCGATAACTGTCTTCGGAGTGATATATCCTGAGAGACGGGGGCCCCTCCCTGTTTCTACCTACGTGATCGACCCGGATGGAAACAGCACCACGCTATTCAGATTCGCCCCAGCAGCGCCAAAGAAGCCCGAATATAATGCAAAATTCTTTGAATCGCCTGAACTAGCGTCCGGTCTGCACACGCTGTTGATCAACGTGACGAACGACGGCAGATATGCTCTGGATTCGGTGACGATCAAGAATGAGACGTCCTCGGGACGCGGCTTTCAGAAGGATTTCTCCCGAAAAGAAAGGTTTGGTGAAAAAGACAGTAAGTTTCCCAGCTGACATATGATTTTTTATCTAACTGCGGGACCCACAGAGGACACCAAAGAGAAGTCGTCAAGTAACACACATGTAGGAACAATTGTCGGCGCTGTTATTGGGAGTATTTTTGGGCTGCTCTTCCTCGTGCTGTCGTCGGGCGAAGATGGATGTAGAGAGGAAGGCTGGTGCGTTCTACAGCTCTCCTACGACGTTCCCCAAGTCATGAATTGTCATTCACATAGGGCCCCTCGTGCGATTCGACAGTACCCTCCGCTCAAGACCATCGGCAGGGATCCTAGCCACAGAGACAGGCTCCATCTCGTACCACACGTACAGCAGTCACAGCCGAGTCAACTCCTACCTCAACGCGCTCCCCCAAGGTATGAGCAGCGTAGGCACCCCACGCCGCTCTCCTTTTGGCCTCGAAAGTGTCGCTGAGAAAGACGAGATTGCTCCTCCTGCACCGCGTCCAGGGACCTTCGCCGCTCTTCCACTCGTTAAATAACTGGCTTATTTGTGTATTTTGAACCACCCGTTCTTGCCCGACGCCATAAGCCACCCGCTTTGGGGCGATCTATCTGTATTTTTCATGAATAATAAATTGAAACGAGATTGGTCCACCCTTTGGTGCCGGCGGACGGAGGTCTTCATCTCGAAGGACGTTTTCGGTTCCTGATCAATCTAATCTTTGGGGAGAGATACACAGTCGGAAGTCCCGTTGCAAATCGAGTGCCAATAAAACGGGCCGCGGAGACACGAACAGAAAAGCAATTATGAGACGAGAAATTGATTAACTAGCCAAAAAACGCTCTGGGTCTCTGGCGCTTTGAAGTCCGCTTAAGCTTGCGTTCCCACGGTTGTGGGTCCACTTCACCATTTATTTCAGCCTCACACCCGTTACATAAATTTGATTCGGACGTTTCATCCCTCGCGATGTCTATCTATTCTGACATCATTCTCATTTTATGACGCGAACTGAAGAACATGGACTCAGGTGAGAAACACCGCCGCGCATTGGCCGCGAACGAGAAGCATGTGATTCTCCTGATAAGTTTTACTCTGGGTCAACGCCCCTATTCCTGCTCCGTCTTCCCATCCACTTTCTCATTGCTCTCTTCGACGAAACAACTCACGTGCTTATGAGCAGAGAGCACACGCATGCTCATCTCGCGGCTCTTTTCCCATGTTGGGACGATCGATACCCTCTCTGACCTGTTCCAGTCGAAGAGGTCCAAGCGTTCACATGGACCCGAGCATAGCCTAGTCGCGATCCCAACCTTCTCGGACACTCCGTTCTTCCCGTCTCTCCTTTCGCAGGCGGTGCCGCGATAAAATCCCTGTCGGTCTGACGTCTTGCTCTTTGACCACGATGCCTGCTCTCCTTCGAACCCACCGCAATACCACGCTCACCAAACCTCGAGACATTATCGTGTGTCGACTGCACAACCGCCTGCTACCCGCTCTCCAACTGTGCCCAGACCTTCTAGAATACCTTTTCTTACTCTGTGCCAGCCTCGAGACCGACAAATACGACCGCAGGCGTGCTGTCCTTGCCTACTCTCAAGTATGCCACGACTGGAGGATCGCTACACTTGCCACCAAGTCACTCTGGGTACAGCTCACGAACTTCGACGATATGTCTTGGAGATGGAACGAGGAGATGTTACGCCGTTCTCACCCCCTTCCCATCGAAGTCGGCTTGTGCGCATTCCCACCGCGCGATACGAACAGTATAACCTCGGAGTTGGGGTATCTTGGAAGGATTCGGATGTACCGGTTGGGGTTTCCAGGTGAGGCCTGGGATGTTCTCGAGGAGAAGTTGCAAGAGCCCGCAGAGAACACGTCCCACTCCATGCTTCAAAGACGAATCGACCGTGGTACATCCTCCCTCGGAATTTATTCGACAATCGCTCACCACGATTGAGGCGGCTGAAACTCGAAGGTTGCACCTTGGACTTCGGCGCGCCTGCACTTCGTTCCCTGACGTCATTGACCGTGGTCAACCTCGACGCCACTCACAAATTAGCGCCCAGTGCCTTCGACTGGATCACCCTCATCTCTACGCTACCCTTCCTCACCGACCTCTTGCTCAAAGAAGCCATTTCTTCCGTAACATCTCTTTCTGACCGCAATGCTCTCTCGACGATGCCGTCTTCGAAAATCCGTCTTTCCCGCCTCACGTCGCTGCATTTGGAGGCCCGTATGAATGCCGTCGCAGCGTTCCTGAAATTCACTATCCTTCCAGCAGTACGCGATCTCATCTTAACATGCTCCGATTCCCAGCCGGGGGTGGAGATGGAAGGCATTTTGGGGGCATTTGTCAACGTTCTTACAAGGGCTATCCGAAGAGAACGCGAGACGGGCAACATATCTCTCCCCCTTCTCCTCTACGCCCGTAGTGCCAGCCTCTCAATTTGCACAGATGAACGCGTTCTCGGGCATGAGAGGGACCTCCCATACCCATCCTCCTCGACATCTTCCTTCAACTTCTACCTCGACTTTCACGCGTATCGCTCTGGCTGTTGGGAACCCCTCCTCACACCCATCCTTTCTGCTTTCTCCGATCCCGCTCGATGCAACAATCCACCTGCCGTGAACAACGGACTCGTCTCCCGTATCACCTCACTCGAGATGCATCTACCTTCCTACCATCCCGCTCTCGCACCTTTCCTGCGTAAAGCTACGCAACTCGAGGCGCTTGTCAACCTCCCAGCGAGGCTAACCAAGAACCTCCTCCCCGAACTTAGATTCACTCCGCCTCCTCGTTCCCACTCGCCTTCGCCTTCCATCACCTCAAACACTTCCTCGTCGTACACCCTTGCGCCTCTACCATCCATGCCGGATGTCCCACTCCCACATTTGCACACGATATCATTCAACGACGACAAATCTGCCTGGGGTGTTCCGTACGGGACACTCCTCTCGTATCTGCGTTGGCGCTCCGAGGACGCCGAAGCCCCGCTTCGTAGGGTGGTCTTCCCCCGATGTTTTCTGCTTGACGAAAAGGTTTCGGAGCTCGAGGGTATGGGGGTCACGGGGGAGTGCGATGGTGAAGGAGTGAGATGGCAGAATTTCTAAACAGTGGAATAGTGGGCACTATTGGAGTACGGTTGGGAATCCATGACGTCCTGCCCGGACACAGATGAAAGTTATCGTTATCACTATCGTTGATGGGTGGGACAGCAGGAATAAGCATCTTCGGGCTTTGAACGTGCGAGCGGACCGCTGGAAGTTGGGGGTGGGGGTGGAGAATGCTGGCAGGATGCGGTTGACGATAGAAAGGGAGGAGGGAGGAGCAGGTCATTTTTGTGAGATTCTGCGCTACGCCTGTGTTGGCGTTCGCCAAAGGTTTATACGGGTTGAGGCTGAATACTGAGGTTCTAAAACATAGAACAAAGGTCCATTAGAGATGGGCGAGTTGCTGAGTGATATTAGTTGTTGCAAGAGAGCGTAGAGATAACAGGGACAATAGCAGTATTGAGGCTATCTGAGACGGTGCTTGGATGAAGATACGTGGCTGTTGATGGTGACGTGGCAGGACATCGAGGTTGGTGCTCGGTCTACGTTGGGGATCATCCGAGCTAAAGGACGAGGGGAATAGGAATACCAATGTCAGAATGACCCCGGACATAAAGAGGAGGAAAGAAAGGGGGAAAATGGATCAAGAACCGAAGAATGAAGCAAAGGTAGGAGATAGACGCGTGAAATGGATACCAAGAAGAGATGACACGAAGAGGGCACGTACCAGCTGCTGATGGAGATGAGGGTCGAGGCATAGATCCCACCGCGATGTCGACGTCAACATCGCACGGCCCATACTCCTCCGCAGATGTTCGTTCTTGCTCCGTCCCACCAAATACCGCTGAGCCCAATTCGCACCATACCACCAACTTCTGGGACGTTGAATGTCGATATAGGCTGCAACGATCGCACACCGATTGTCTATCGCCAGTGTCGGTAGACCTCAGGAGCTTCCCTAGCCTTCCGAAATCGACTTTTGGTATCTATGTAATGTGAGGTTGGAGGACGTGTAGGAAGCGTTACGGAGGAGCATAAGAGTTCTGTCGTGCTAACAAGAATGGGCCTGGAGAAACCTCAGGTTAGCATAGTGCGAATGGAATGGTTTATGGAACGAAGGGGGTACGTACCAGCAAATGTTGAACTGCGTGCTTACAAGCTCGCGATTCGAAGGGATGGCCGTCCGTCGCAAAATGCAAACATGGGATGTGGAAATTGTGTTTCGCAGCGATCTATCTATCTATCGCACCAGATTCGTCCGCCAGAGGAATGCTGTTCTTCAGAGTCGTCCAGTACATCGGCATTCATCGACATCTTGAATGTCAACCACAGAATTTCGGGGTGGTGGTCATGGATCGGTGTGTTTCCTAAGCAAGTATTATGAGAAATGACTAGCGTATACACTGTATACTTACTTTTCATGCCAGGGGCGTACTCGATGTGTAACTTTGAGAGGAGTCGTTACCAGTCATCGGATTCGTTTGACAGCGATTTCCGTGTTTGTCATGTCACGTGCATTTAATCAGAATCCCGACGCGTTTAGGGGTAGATTCCCTGCTTTGTGCAGAATGACTACCATTGATTCAAGTGTCCGATAATTATACGATATAATCAACCTCAAAAAAACTTACTTCATAACTTTTGCGAAGACGGCGAAACTTGACACGGAAATGAGGGAGCCCGAGCAAAGTGAGCCTTAACATGCAAAGAGTTACGACGGCTAAAGTAAAGAATCTAGAACAAAGGAAGAAGTCAGAGATGGCTCCTTGAATCTAGGAAAGGGGATACAAGACCATAATAAGACTATTGCAATAGGCAAGAGATCCTGGCATACGTCCAATACCAAGTGACTATTAATTACGATAGAGCACCGAGAGCCCCAGAGCAGACGAAGAGAACGTAATTTTGAGCAGGATGAATATTACCCTCAGTCAGCGAATGAAAGTGTGCAGGAACAATATGTGAAACCCCTCTTCAATAGGCGGTGAGGACGATAACTAGTAATTAAAGAGGGTAGGGGTTATTGAACGTGAAGTTCGATAGACATAGACTCACTCGAGAGTATTTGGCACGAAATGAGTGTACATAATTAGGTATCGCAGCATGAGAATCGTCCATCGGAGATAGGCCATAGCCGACATCGAGGAAGGCAAGGTCTTCGAAGAGCGAAGATCCTTGAATGCAGTACTACTTTAAGGATCGTGTAAGTTCAGCGACGCCTCGAAGCCTCTGAAACCGATGACGCAACACAACCCTTAGGAAGCATAAGGAACTTGAAATGAGGGGCCCCATATCTCCATCCATTGATTCCGAAGGGAAAGGGACCCCATACGTACGGTATACAGAAGATACGACCCATGTACAAGCTTAACAAGTAGCGAGAGCACCGAGGATCAGGGAGATAGGCGAGGAGGAGAGGATCGTGCGTTTGGGGTGCCAATACAAGCCCTAAATTTCCACTTGGAGATCCTTTGAGACGGCTCTCAGAAAGTTCGAGACCTGAAGTAGCAGGTGAGAAAGCTCCTCCGTTCCAATAGGACGAAGACGGCGTCAGAGAAGCCTAACTCAACTCAGGGGGAAAGAGCGCGAAAATCAGTGAGGCTACGCGAAGCCTAAGAGCAGAGTACATCCTGAATGCAGACAAAGTTGAGGGGGTTTCTACGTTTCTGTTCTCCTTGGACGCTTTTCCGCCGGTGGTGTGGGGGTTCGGCGTGGAATCTTTGAAACGATTGGCGCAGGGAGCATAGAACGAATTGTGTGCCATAGGCGATGTAGCCGGGTTCTCCGCAAGCCTTAATGGTGATCAAGCGAGTGGGCGACCGCACGGATTCGGAGCAGTTGAGAAAGCGGTGCGCCCTCTTGGCGCCGAGAAAGGCAGGATTTCGGCACCGCGGCATTGTTTCTTGATTCACCGTCCAGGTCGTAGCCCAATGGTCATCAAAATCGAAGTGCCTGCTGCCTGTCCCGAATAAGTATTATACCATTGCTCGATGAGTTGTGAACGCCATGTCTGCGTGTTGAATTATTGGTAGGCATGAAACCAGTCATTCGAATTTATGCCATTAGTGCTACTCCGTACAATAACACCCGCATGCGCAATGCTCACATGGGCTGCTTACTCTCGGAAGCCGGTCTTGAGGATGAAAGAAGTACACTAAGCACAGAACCCCGGAAAATGTCCCCTTGCTCCGCATCGTGGATGCCTAGGCACTCATGCGGAGTAGGTGGAATAACCTCGCGGAAGCGCGGAGAAAATTGAAGCAATCTTAGTGGGGGTTGAGTAGATTCTTTCAACGCTCACCTTCGAAATGCACTAGTGGCAACTGCGAGAGTTTATGATACCGGTTAACACTAGTGGTGTCGTAAGACCGGGTCATCTACTCCAGATAGTGCATCAGGAGGATTCGGAAGGAGCTTTCGCTTCTTCACGAAGGTCGCTTAGCCCACGTTGTTGCACTCTAGATCATCGTGGTATATCTAGCCTCAGCTCGAGCTAACTGGTTGACACAGAAGTAGTTGTGGGAAGTGCTTCTGATCCGCCCTTCGGGTGATTCCGCGTGCGCCACTTTCCTTCTAAAGACATTTTATCCGTAGCCACGACGGAATCAATTCGCCAATTAAATTCCCCTCCCGCGTCCTTAGATTTTAGGCGCTCTGGATCGCTGTGCTTTCCACGCGTTTGCTCGGACTTATCCCAAGGAAAGCCTAGCTGACCCCAAACGCTGACCACTGCTCCCGTACTTGTCTTTACTTGGTTATATTGCTGGGAATTACCGGTGGAAGTATTGTCCGGCGTCTATGGGGTGACATGGGAGCCTAAGCGCTTGCGGCCGTGAACGAACTTCACCCATACTTTCTTGACCAACACGGTTCGTGTTGGTTCTATCGAGTTCACGATCCCGCACCAATAATTGTGTCTTCCTCCCGACCGACTCGAGGCGACCATGCTGAGCCCAGTCCCCATCCTTCAGTATGTGAAATGATGACAGACTATGCCAGTGGCTCCATTTTCCTGTCATGTGCGTATAATGAAAGGCCAACAACAAGCCGTGTGCTTATGTATGCTTTTACATTGTTTGGCATTCATAACAGCGGTCCGATGACCTGCGTAGAACACCAGAAAAAGGAAATGGCGGAATGACCTCCATTCCTAAAGCAAACGAAGGAAGGACATCATATTCCGTGATCATCAGGGAGAGCTGCGTACTGTGCGCCTCCCACGAAGAATGGAAGTCAGAAAAGTAGAGCAGGCGGGAACCTTGAACCCAGAGTCTTGACAGAGCTAGCTTAGACTAGACCGGTGGGGCCGAGTACGCGAGAAGAACAAATACTTTACATAGCACATAGTGTAAGTTCCCTTGAAGTAAGAATTCACGTCTATGTAGGTACTTGGAGATTCAATCCAAAACTTGACCACATCTTTAACCTCTTACTGAACGGTCTTCTCATCTCGAGCTTCAATGGGACCTCGGTGTGAAGTCTATAGCGCTGTTCGGGCCAAATGTTGTTCTGACGGTCTCTTAGACTTGATTCGTCGCGCCTGGTGGTTCGCGTTGCAAACGAGTTGCTCGTACTTCAGTGACGAACACACGGTGCATTGCGCCCTTTTAGTTCAGCTCCGTCAACCCTGGAAAGTTCACGTCATTTCGAAGGGCACCGTCATTTACACATATTGCCGAATTTCTAGAAAACCGCCGTCCATGGGGTTCAGTAATGAACCTTCTCCATTATGTTCTGCTGTTGATGTCACCGGCGACAAAAAAATCACAGACAAAATGGGGAGTCCGTAACTAACGTCCGACTACACGCCGGATTTAACAAGAACTCATCGCGTTGCGTCGCATACAAGAAAGGAGAGGTAACTCACTTCAGTGAGGCATGTTTCTAATCCCCGCGCGAGCATTGTAAGGCCTGCTACTCGGTGTCCCGCCGGGACCAATTTTGGTCGCCGGTGAAAGGGGATCTGCGAGAATGATGCCAGCTACATGTGTATTGGCTGTCGTGTAGTGCCTTCAGGAAAGATTTAACTCCATGTCGGTGTCTTCCTACAGGCCGAGCAATTTCTGGGCCGAGTTATACTCGCCGGCACGAATGAACATCAGTGTCGCAAGGTCCCTCTTTTCGTGTTACCGGAGTCATATCCCCATTACAGATTATAGAGACCTAGTAGGCTATGTTCTCTGAACTAGCAACTCTCCGTAGAACTGGGTTTTATTAAGGGAGGAGCTCGGGCAATACGGTTGAGATGTCCTCAGAGCCTCATCGGGACCTGAGATGGTCGCCGGCGCTTAATTCCCGATCACTACATGACAAATATGAAATTCGTGAATATGGGGTTCCCAGATCCCTCCTTGAATCATTGTTTCATCAGATGAGAGTACGAGTAGGACACATCGATTTTACTACGGGCGCACTAGAAAGTGAGAACGCTATCAGAACCTCCTTATCTTTCTTCCCTTTGCCTCTGACCCTGTCTTTTTATTTTCTCTCTGTTCAACGGTGCGTCGACGTGAGATTTGAAGGAAAAATTGAGATAGACAGATGATAGCCACCATTATCCACAATGAGAGAAAGCTTCTTGACACTTTCTTCCTAGGCACCAATCACTCGATACGAACGTTATGGCCTGCGTAGCATGGACTATCGGTGGATCGTGGTCCGTGATCAACGCTTGGCAGAAGGTCTTGAGGGCGATTCACCAACCCACGATCAGCCTATGACCCCGCTTATGCGTAACTTCTTCTTCTGCCGCGAAGTTACCCCGACCTCTCGACGTGGGAGAGCTCAAAGCACAGGAGTTGGGTGTTAGACGCCCGTGCGTGGGCCCTAGCTCCGGCATGGCAAGTGAAAGCATATGTAAAAGAAAATAGAGTGAATATGATATTTCACTGCGATTTGAGGAAAAGCAGGATGTCGGGTCGTCCAACGCCTTCTCTCGGTCACTGTAGGTCAACGTGGCAGTCTGATTCGCGACGCACATAAACCGCCCTCCGTGTCTACTTTCGGTCTCCGATACATATCAAAAGCTTAGACTCGCATTAACATCGAGGCACGCTCATAATCAAGCTAACATTCTTTTTGAGGTTGTGAAGTGAGAGTCTTTCTACTTTCTATGCCCGACGCAATCTTCCTCAATAACAAAGTCTGAACAACCAATAAGACGGCGGATGGCGCACTGGTGATTGGAACAGCAGGTGCCAGGAAAGATTGGGGACGGCAGCAGCGAGGAATGGGATAATTCTCGCAGACTTCTCGTGCGGACAATCAGCGGCTCTAGCCCTGATATGTCACTTGCATCCCAAAATTAGGTAGGGAAAATCATCTTCGGGGATGTTTAAAAGGATGGTAAAAAGAATGTTTGAATTTGCCTCTCTAGCCGAACTCGTCAAATCATGAAGCACTTGCTGCTCTTCATCGCCCTCGGTACCACTCTCGCCCTGGCAAACCCAATCCCACAATTTTGGACGGTATGACTGGAGCCTTTGGTTTTTCAGCAGGCGATCTGATATTTCTAAATTTCAGACTCATTTCCCTTCCCCTAGTGGCAGCGACGTTGATGCCGGGACTACGACCTGCATACCTACCGATTGGGGATTGCCCACCGAGTCTCCTTCGGAAACTCGCTCGACTACTGTAGACCAGGCTACTCCTCGTCCCACCCCTTCTACCACGGACTATGAGTACACCCGAACTACGTTCACCGAATCTGACACAAGCCGCGGGGTCACATCCACTTATCCAATGGAGACGAGGACAACACTAGACCCAACGATCTCCACGTACAGCTCGAGAAGCACGACTGTGCAGTCTGCAACTACGCGACACCCAGAGCCAACCTCAACTATAGCTCCAGATCCTTCCAGCACCGAAGTGGACCCAGGCACGACGACATGCATCACCTTCACCTTCCCAGGTGATCCTTCGTCGACTACGGAGACGACTATCAGCGCTACAGTTCCTCCTACTCTTCCCACTGTTACCGAGCCGACCAACACGGCGACAAGGATCACCTACACGGAGCCGGGAACCTCTCGAGACATCGCCTCTGAGTACCCAACTATCACCGCCCCGACGATCGCGCCAACTCTTCCACCTCCTCACTCCGAGTCGCAGGCCTCCGAATCCAGGTCTTTAACATTGGATTCGGCTACAACGGGCGACGCATCTCTTTCCAGTGGATACACGCGTACACTATCGTTCACCACCCCGGCGAATCCGGTGAACGGGATGGATCGAGTGTAGCTTGGGACACTATTGCTGAAGGTGGGGACTATCACCGACGTTCGAACTCTCTCGTACGAGACTGATATCCCTCGCACTCTCACTTCAGCGGATGATGCATAATATCACTCATGCACTAATTATGCCTAGATAATGGGAATTTGGGTATACCACTAACCAGGCCACAGACTATTCTGACGTCGAAGAGAAATTTCCATTGTTGATTAGTACTAGTGCAGTATCTATCTCTATATCGTTACTCTACGTCCATGAAGGTCATAGCGAAGAAAACAGTCCAATAGGGCGTCATACAACAATTCTCAAGAAAACTTTAGTGCTCTGCAAATCGTGAATCTTGGCGGAGTCTAGCGCCTACTCTCCGGAACACAAATCTGCATAGCATCGTGTCAACGTTAGAGGGTGGACGTAAGTGGTGAAGTACGAACGGGAGTGGTGCGAGTAAAGTGGTTATTCCTGCGAGGAGGGCGGTAGCGCCAGCCGTGCCCATTCTTCCATACATGGCGCCGGCGAAGAGTGGGAAAGCAGCTGCGAAGCTTGAGCGCATAGCACTGTTTGCAGCCATGGCAGAAGCGGCTATTGGCCGATACGCAGTAACGAGGTAGGTGAAGGTCGAGGTAAAGACATAGTAGATTCCTGCTCCGAATGGAATCGATGCGATTATGGGGACGATCCAGGGGATGTTACTATAAGTGGTGAACGCGATCCAGTAAAGGCCTTCACGATAAAAAAATTGAGCTTGCATCTACGCGTAAGGAGAAACAAGTACGCACTTAAAGGAACCAATATTCCACCGATTTCTCCCATCACGAGGCGGGTTTCGGGGGGGATGATTCCTTTGTTTTCTTCGGCAGCTCGGTGATACATGCTATTGGAAGTAAGATTACAGAACGACGACGGAGGGAAGGTGGCTCACAGATTGAAAAGATGTTGAGTGAAGATGGCTATGAGCATGCCGACGCCGATTCCTAAGAACGTCATTCCGGTCTCTTGCATGTTGAAGCCATGAATGTGACCGAAAATATACGGGAAGGCTTGGAACGAGAGATAGAGGATTCCGAGAACTACGGACGTCCTGGGGAGGTACGCCATCAGAGCACGCCGTGCCCAAGGTCCACAAGAGACGTACCAGATATCCAAGAGAAGAGCCATCCGGTCGTAGATGAGCAATTCTACGAGTACGTTCGTGAATTTGAGAATTTAAGAAAGATTCGAACCGAGTGAGGCCCACCGAAAGGCTTTAGACAGCTTATCGCAATAGATTCTGCGATATCCTTCACCTCGCGCTCCAAGGGTGCCCAATACCTTTGATTCCCGCTGAATTGTCGGAGCCTGCGACAAAATTAGATAGAACGAATGGGGCTTCCCGAGGAAGAACGTACTTCTCAGCCTTTTCTTTGCGCAAGGCCGGAACAAAGGTCTCCGGGACGAGCTAGTCGAGTTGAGGGATGCCGCGAGGGAATGAGGGACTTGGGAGAATCCGAGGGGTGGAGTTACTCACGAGAATCAAGGCGACGAATTCAGTGAAAGTCCATATCATCAGAATGTGATAGGTCCACCTCCAGTGGAGATGCTGCGACGGTGAAGTCAGCAACAACAACACGACCTATAACAGGTACTCACCTGGTTGACGAATCTGGAAGATGATAATCGTCAATTAAAGGTCATTTGAATAATAACTCTTTAGCCCACCCTCCGATCAGGGGACCTAAGACGGGACCGATGAAAGGGCATATGGTGTAGAAGGCCATAGGGCTGCGGAAACACTCGTCAGTGGGAAGATGCGATAAAGGTACTGCCACGCACTTCGCGACCGTTTCATCATCGAACATATCCGTTATGCTTCCACCCGATACGCTGAGAAACGCCGAGCCGCAGAAGCCAGTGATAAACCGAAATACGAAATGGACGGCTATAGAAATTGTGTCAAATGAGTCCAACTTAATACCAAAAGGTGGGATGGGGGGCATACCGATATTTGGTGCGAAGGCTACCGGGAAATTGCACACGAGAAATAGGGAGTAAGAAACACGATAAACCGTATTTCGCCCATATACCTCCGACAACGGCCCGATGAGGAGTGGCCCGAAGCCTAGTCCTCCGATGAAGAAGCTAATCGATAGAATGGAGACGGTTTTGCTGACGTGAAAGTCTCTCATGAGACCTTCTTCCGTGAACGCGGCCTGAACAGGGATGAGCATCTGCGACGATGAGAAGAGAGATAAGGCGTACGACAGACGAGGCGCAGCACACACAGAGAGCAGCTGTGCTGATTACGACGACTGCGATCCATTTTCGTGGCGTCGGGAGGTTTTTGGGATCCTCTCTTTCATTCAGATAGACCTCGAAAGGATCCTTATGGAGGTTCGCAACGATTTTTTCCGCGTCCTTCCCGAGAGTTTGGAGTACAACTGTCGTGGATGATGACGCTGACATTTCGAGTGAGGTTGTCGAGGGAGGGTGCCCTGTGAACCTACAAAGTGCGAACCGAGGGTGTTATAGGTGGTGGTAAGAGGCAAGGTGTGTACACCATGAGTCGCCGCACCTCTTCCTTGCCCCCACGGTGTCGAGACATAATCGATGAGACGAAGATTCTGGCTATTTCGAAGCACGCACCTATTTTCTCATTCCAGCCCGTGCCGCCGGTGCCGACGGCATGCGGCGGGATCTAGCCGTGCTTGATAAGGAAAAATTTCCCGACATGCCGACGAAATGTGTTCGGGGTATGTGCCGAAAGGCGTCCAGCACGCCGGCCTCGACGGATAGCGGTCTTTGATGACCATCTATGACGTATAGGCGCGTGAGGACCACGGCGCTTGCTGTGTTTCGATGGAATCGACTCATTTTATGAAAGGTAGGCGCTTCGAGGCTTTGCAATTCGAGGCTTCATGATATGGACAAGTCAGAAAGCCAGCAAAGACGCCATCGGCGAGCCTGTTCACGCACAGGAGAGTCTCGAGGGACTGGGTCTGGTATCAGGAGGAAAATGATTCTTCTGATATCGACGAGGAGATCGTCCTTATGCATACCGCCAATCTTACTCACCGAGCGGGTACTATACAATACGCCAAGCGAAATGACTTTGAGCATAACTTAGCCGTCACTGTACGAGACAAATGAATGTGGGGGAAATGAGAATAATATAACAGAAGTGATAACAGAAGTGCCATTCCGCGAAAGTAGATCGTACGCACCGCTTTTGATATGCCGGGTAATCGGCGTTCAAATCCTTTATAGAAAGCGGGCTTCTGACGCTTCGAACAGCTTGGCTGGGATAAATACAATTGGCCAGAGACGCGCCCGAGCGAGCTCCCTTGGAGCAAGATATAATTAAAAGTTAATAAAAGCGACCTTGGGACTCGCATCTAACGAGAAGCAAGCTCTCGGGACTCACCACTTCTCAGAGTCTATCACGGACAGAGACACGGACAGAGAAGACGCGGAGACCTGGATCGGAGGCGGCCGCCAGTGTACCACTCGTACGGGTGCGCTAGCAGCTTCACACCGGTTTCTGGAGGGTGACCGGTGTGAATCGTTTGTTGTTACGGAGTTGGGTTCATCCAAAGTTGGCACGAGGCCTTGACAGTGTCGAACCATTACTTTCTTTTCTCCTTCTAAGGAAGCTGGACTCTCGAGAGTGCAGGCCCGTTGGTATTATCGGGTCGGTTACGTGACAGAACCCTTCAGTCTTCATCGATTCAAAGTTGGGACATAGTTTTCATGCAGAGAGACCGGCTACCAAACTGGAACCGCACGAATGGGGTGGCGTAAGAAGCACTTCGTTGAGTTATGACCAGAAATTGAGAAGGTTTGAGTTAGATTCTTCTCCTAGTAGTGAATGTTGAAAATTGAATGCTCACCTCCGCCTCGTTGATCAGAACTTACCAGATGGCTCGTTACGGGGTCATCATAATGCCGCGAGGTTGCGATCTTTAATCTTCTTCAGCGTTATTACGTGTGAGAACCGTCGAGGTTGATGCTCACTTGCTTAGTTTCGCCTTGGCCTTGCAGAGCAAAGATTGGTGAAGACGAGTAAGCGCTGAGAAGTGATGAGACGGTGCGGAAGCAACCGGCGGAGCTCTGTCGGCGCCCGAAATATTTGTTTGCCGGGCGGCATTGTCCTTAACAAATGGAGACAACGGAAAATTGAGGTAATCCTGTTTCTCTCACACCCACAGTTCGATGTTGCACCATGAGAGAGAATTCCCCTCTTTCCTCCTGCTCGTTAGCTACTCGTAAGCCTAGATTCCTCGAAATTTTCATCCAGCAACCTTCTCCCTGGGCGTTTATCCGGTCGTTTTCATCATCAGAAGTTCCTTTTCATAAAGGTCGTATCACTGCATTTCCACGCTGGGGAACCCCGCATCGCGCATTCACCCCTCCACGTGGAGGAGGCCTCGGGCGCAGACCCATTTTCGCACAGAACGGATGTTGTTGAAGACGCCGTTCCTTCTTTCCAAATCATGTGTCAGTTTATAACTTCCCATGATGAAAATCGCCGACGGTGTTTTCGCGCAGGGCTCCTCCTCGTGCGGCTCCTTCGTCCTGGAGCGCGTGCACCATAGCGTATGTATTTTCGGTTCAGCGGGAGAGCTTCTGATAAAGACCGAGCCTCGCCCACCGATACGGCTCAGAGAAGCGTGCAAACGTCACTGCGGCGTGTCATGGGAATTCGTCGAGGGACAGCGAGAGAAAGCAACTAGACAAGGAGAGCGAGGATCTAAGGGGTATTATGAGGGCCTATCGTACGTCGTTCTACTCTATCAAAGTCTCCAGTACTCAATGCTCGCAGCCGCACGCTCAAACGGAAATTCGCCTCCCCAAGACTTGACATCGGCTATGCTTTCGTTCACCGCGTTCCTCAAGTCGTTCTTTGCTTCCCTCGCAGATGAGAAGTCGGTTACTCGGCCGGCTTCGATCTCCTCTTTCGAGCTCTAGGGGCGGTTCGATAAGGAAACAGGTTTTGAGCGAAGAACGAGAAAGGTTCGAACCTGGATAGCCTGACCAATGTCGGCGTCGATGACGGCGAGGATGTCCGCCATATCACCATCCTCTTCCCACCGAAGACCCACCGTCGCTCGCACTATGGACGCCAGCAGCCCCAAGCTGGCAAATCCCATTCCAGCTCCGTAGAGGGACCTCGCACGCGTTAGGACGTCCTGAAGGTGAGGGAGTGGTTCTGACCCTGTTTCGCGTGTTGCCTTGCTGAAGAAAGCATAGGTGCTGACTTTTGGGCTCGTTTGGCGTAATCGTGAACGTGCTGCGTTCGTGAATGCCGCTACGGTGCCTGGAGGGCCCGTGGCGAGTAATGTTCGTGTGATAGCGCGTAGACTGTCATACGTTTCAGCATAGTAGTCCCCAAATTCGAGGGTCACTCACTCATCAGCGGAGGCGTTGGCGATGAAAGTATCCACCATGAGATTCCTACGAGGGCTGTTAGTCTTTCTCCCTCAGTGCGTGCTCTTCATCACCACTTACACATGGCTAAATGCTGGTCGCGACTCGACGTGTCGGTGTCCGGTCTCTGGGGCGGGCATCGTGTCGTATCGCGAGAGGTGTTGGGTGTCGGGAGAGTGGGCGTTGTGACGCTAGTGAACGTCGAATTGAGCACGAGAGAGAATGCTCGTTCTCGTATCCTACGAAGATTATATAGCTTCCTTGAACTGAATCAGAAGTGAACGCACCAGGGGCCCAAATTCGAGATCCATCGACTGCCGAAAAGTGTTCACTTCTGATTCCGCGGGACTGTTCCGGTATATTTTCTCGTAGCCGCCAAACTTTGGGACAGAGATTCGAACGAGCTTGTAAAGATTGACGAGAATCCATCCGGGTCGATAAATCGGGGTGAGCGGCGAATGAACGTCTAATCTCGAGCCCGGTTCGATACGACCCTGACATCACAATCATAAAGTCTGTTTCCAACGCGGTCACGCCTCTCTGCTTCGTTTCACACCGGTTTCTTCGAACGGCTCTAAATGTGTTCACCGTCATGAGCTCCGTCCAGTCTTATAAAGAGCTTCCTTAGGCTCGACCACCGCCCCTTCTTCACGAATTCCAGCCTCCATCGAGTCCAGAAATGTCGCCGTCTAACCGCCCCTTCGAAACCTTCGAGATTGGTCCCTTCGTTGCACCGCGCATCTGGACAGGCCTATGGCAACTCTCAAGCAACGCCTGGGGGAGTGCAAGCGTGCCCAAGATCCGGCAAGGCATGGCTCGCCACGTCGACATGGGATACACAGCCTTCGGTGAGCTTCTCAACGTCTACATGCAAATATGATTTGCGTCTCAAGACTAGTTCCACAGATATGGTGCGATTATTCTTGTTATATCCCCACTTTTTTCTTATGGATCGCGAAATTTATCCCGTTATTAGGGTGAGCACACGGAACGACTGTCTTCTTCTCAAGTTGAAGCTCACGCGTTGCTCCAGCCGATCATTATGGGAGCGCAGAGATCATCTTCGTGAGTCCTTATGATGCTGATACTCGTCGGGTACCGACTGTTCTTTCTCGCGTGCGTAGGGCCAGTTTCGTGAATCTTCTCTCTCCAAGGAGAGAATCATCGGCGCGACCAAGTGGTGCGTGTTTAAACGCATCAATCCGTCGCGTTCGGTTGTTGTCGCAGCTGTTCGAGAGCGCATGGAACGTATGAGAACGAACCGCGTTGATTTGTTGCAGGCATGTCCCCCAAAGATTCGATTTTGCGACCGCTCTCATGTCTCGCCTCCAGTTGCATTGGCAAGATTACTCGGACCCGAACTACATGGTCGCGTTGAGCCATCTTTTGGACCTTCACCTCGAGGGTGTCATAGGGTCGATAGGCTTGGTTAACTTCGACACGATTAGAACCGACCAGATATGTACTGAGCTCGGTCCCGGTGTCATCGTCTCGAATCAAGTCCAGGTGGGTGGAGGTTCTCGTTTTTTCGGAGAGGATGCCCTGACGTCTATATATATTTAACAGTTCTCGTTGATCGATACTCGCCCTCTTCATGGCATGGCAGACATATGCGAGAAGCACGGTCTCAAGTTATTGACCTACGGAACTTTGGTGTGTGGAGCCCGTTCCGTATATATCTTGATAAGCAAATTTACCGTGTCAGTGCGGAGGCTTTCTCGCCGATAAATGGTTAGGAGAACACGAACCGTCGTTGTACTCCAGTGACCTCACACCTTCCCAACGAAAAGTAAGTCCGTAATGCCAGAAATAGCTAGACGGTCCGCCTGAGGCGTTTTCGTCAGTATTTAGACATGATTCTCAGAGCATGGGGATCTTGGGAGCTCTTCCAATCGCTCCTGCTTGTGCTACGCCGAATTGGGGATCGGCATGGACGGAGTATAGCGAACATCGCGACACGTTGGGTGCTGGACCACCCTTTCGTTGGCGCGGTGCTCATAGGTGGGCAATCATCACTTGTTCTCGGGGCTTCGTTACTGAATCGTTCTCATTAGGAGTACGGTTGGGTCTCGCGGAACACCCAGACGAGAACGAGAAGGCTTTTGGATTCCATTTGAGTGCCCAAGACGAGGCTGAAATAGAAGCAGTCCTCGATCGTTCTAACGGTCGGACCATGATCACATCCATTGGTGATTGTGGGGCAGAATATAGACAGTAGAGGGGAGATTCGCTTCGTTAGGGGAAGGCGATTCGAACTGGTTCGACTCCTTCCCCGGACATCTATTTCGGAAACGGCTTGTGTCTTTTTGAATGCCGACCGTGTCGCCCATAAGTAATACAACTACAATAGGAAAATCTGAAGGGGATGATCCTCCTACCAAATAAAGTAAAGTACCAATGGAACGCAGCTTAACGCCTGCGAGAAGACTTGTACTTAATTTTCGAAATTATACATCACCGCTTAGTTGGAACCAGCTCGTTGTTGAGGGGGAACCTCACCATATAGTCCTCGGATGCTTCAACTACTTACAAGCTTATCGTGTGGGCGAGGGAAACGAAGTCCCGCTTACGAGCCGAGACCAGAGAACAAACGAGTGATGTTACCTTCTGGAAGCGCGTTGCGCGACTAAATTATACTAGGTGCAATTTCCGAGTTCTCCTTCTGTCGACCGCCGCGGCTGCCTCATGCTCGGGGTAGAGTCGGGATATAAATAGCATTATACTCGAGCTTGAAAGCTCATGGGGCTCCTAAATCCGTGAAACTTGGTCAACGCCAAACCTGATGTACGATAGAGGCAGATATCAGATTATCTGGTCAACGGAATGACGGTACGATGCTGTTCAGCGGTTAGGTGCATCCGGGAGATGAGAGTGTGTTTCCACACGGACCTAACGTAACTAGAGTCTGTCGTGATCGTTGAACGCGTGTTCCATCTCGAAAGCTCTCCGTGCATGCTACCGCACCCAAGGTGCCATTTTAAAGTTGATGTGGAGAAGTACAACCTTCGTATAGCTCCAATCATGCACAGGAGCGGAGCGTCAGGCGAACGGTGCGAAGAGGAAAGGAACCGACACCTTCCAACCCCTTCCTTGAACGACGATGATGTTCCACATCTCATACCGTCAAGAGTTCCCAGCATGAGACGGTGGGACCGCCCTAATCTCTCTTACCCCCGCTAGAATCCAAAACGATCGCTCCATGCACGTTACGGGCGGCACATGGCAGATGCTCTTGACTTGTCACCTACGGGAAATTTTACACTGCTTTGAGGAATAGTCGCATGGTTTTTCTATCTACTGACACTGGAGAAGTCGTCGTCCATGGCATTTAAACTTGCAATTTATCTCGTATCTTTGACATATGCACGCACACACGCGGTTACAGTCCGCTTTCTCCAGACTACACCGCGAGGTATATCAGATGACGAGAGATTACGAATAGGGTGTGTATGTATTTTCCTCCGCTGTAGAGCAGCTCCCGCGCTGCAGCTGCTGAGTCCCAAGAAGAACTTCGAAATTCCGATGGGTGGCGTAATTCGGAGGGCACTGTAGATGTCATAACCCCCGCTGATAATATCATAGATTTTACTTTGGATGCCTATGAGGCCTTTTAATTTTCGGAGACCCAGAAAATGTCACGAAAAGAAAGGGAAGTAAATGCCCCGTGCTACGGACATCGGCAATCATTGGCTGCCAGTGTGGCGCAGTGATATGTGACGAAAGCACCGACGGCTGCGCAAGCTCGAAGGGTCTGGATAATACGAGAAGGCTACTCAACTGAACGATATCGTAACTCTACGGAGATTCAATTAATCTCTATGAGGATGCGAGTGAATCAAACAAACGACGTGTCATCGGCGGTAGATGCTGTTAGAGTCATGCACCAATGAGAGAGGAGTGGGGTAGTACGACTGTCTGGGAAGCTGTCAATCGCGGAACTTCGTAGATTTGTATGCGTGGATGACACATATAACTCAAAGGACACAGCAATGGGATTATACCTAGGTGCGAAGGAACGAGAGTGGCGAGGCAATGCGTGATCCAACCATTTATCGGCTTTCACAGTCCAATGGAATCCCACTGAGATAAACGCATAGCTTGCTGATATCACCACAGTGAAATATATGAAGAAAGGAATTTTCGGCGAGAACTTGTTCCCTCTCGGACATCGAGGTTACTCCAAAAAATGCCAAAGATTTGGTCGAAGTTCTCTTCCAGAGTTCAGCGAACCGGCTTAAGGGTCCTGTCCACATAAAACTGAGAGTCCCACATGCCATTGCATGGCCATTAATCATTTCAAGTCATCGTCCTCTCCTACACGGAAGCAGAAGTATGGCAGAAATATATCTAAGTATTGAGAGCAACCAGTAGACAGACAGGCGATGAATCGGCTCGAGCCCCACGAGACACTCGAGGGAGCAATTCGCATCCTCGCGACTTTGCGGAATTCCTAGATGCCCGTTGATACCTATATTGTCGGTTTTCAGCCGTGGCCGCGAACCTGTGAGAAAGTGGTCGCAGCTCCATGGGTGGTCTGGGTGCGGCGGAATGGGGTGTCCATAACTCGAGATGCGGTGTGAAGTAAGTGTACGGGAAGGGATAGGATAAGAGTCCTCCTCAATCGTACTCCTCTCCCCCATGATATCAGTGACGAGCAGGACTGGGCGTCGAGCCTTGAAAAGAAAGAAAAAAAATATTGAAACCAGTTCGGCGATTGGGCGCCTGAGGGCAGCGATAGAAGTCTTGGCCTGGAACTCCTTTCAAGCGATTGGTAAGAGGGACGCTATTCAATGGATGCTCTAGTACCTACGTCAGAGGGTCGAATTCCCGCCCCACGAGTGAACGACGGGCGAAATAGTGTGCAATTCGCAAATGTTTGATCCAGAATTTACTCATTGAAGTCAGGGACAGCGCAAGTTCACTTACATCGTCGCATGAAACTGCCAAATTGGTGGTGGACGACGCGACGGAGCTTGAAGTGACCTATGGATGGCTTGTGCTCAGTGGATGGTACTTAATAAAATTGACACGAGGAAGGGATCTGCGGTCGCGGACTTAACTTGACTCTCGTGGCAAGGAGGCAATTGTCGGGGCTTTCCGCGGCGGCTTTGCCAGACATGCGAATCCGGTCGAATTTTGTTGACGATTCTGGACGCGTTCGAGATTGGAGAAGAAGTAAGTGCGCTAGAATAAAAGGCGAACCGACCTGGTTCGCAGAGATGGCGACTGTGTAGTGAACATCAATGGCATTTGCGCAAACGCGTATCGTGGCCCACAGAACCACGGTATCGATGTCATCACAGACAATTAATAAGTGCCAAGAGCTAGCAATTTACAGCTGGACAGAATCTATAAACGTAGCGAGGCCAAGTTTTTAGTTTGTTCCCCATAATGCTCACGCCGGATCATATCAAGTCCGATACAGACTCGCGCTACGCTGTTAAGCAGTGTGCACTGCGTCTGGATCAGAGTAGCCGCCCAAGTAATAATATAGGCACTATACTCATAGTCTAAGCAATGATTTTTAATACAATGATCTCGCATTAAATTTCGAAAGTCGGCTGAAAGCCCACGCCCAACTACTGTCCTAAAACGGTCAATTCGGCAGTCGCACGGAATTAACCGTTTTAGTACAGTGGACTCATTTACGTCGTTCAACGTTCAATGTTCAACATAATTTCCAATTGGGTTGCTGAATAGTTCCACGAATAACGTTACCCCGCCAACTTCAGGCCAGGAAACGCAGGGGGAACGCGCCGCCCCTAATCGCGCGACGCGTCATGTAACTTACCACGTGATCTGGACGTGAAGGCCTGAAGTCGCACGGTTGATTCAGAAAACGCTTCAGAAATTCAAGTTGAATCCATCGTTTTGTTTCCCACCTCGGATTTCCAAACCAGATCCTTTCTATGGATAACGGAGGCGATCTTGAAATCGAGGAGGCCAAATTCCTGGAAACCCATCTTGAACCACACCTTGAACCAACAAGTAGTATCGAATTTCGAACGGTAACCGTCCTTGGTTTATACTCGTACCCGCTGGGAAAGGAGTTCGTTCAAATATAGCCTGAGGTCAGAATCGTCCGAATCGACTTACCAATCATCTCCATCTCTATCCCGCCCATCATCCATGGCTGTCGAAATAGTCGACTTCGGACCTTTCCTCGATGGCTCCGACAAGCACCAAGTCGCAAGCGCCGTTCTCGAATCGTTCAAATGCATTGGCTTCGTCTATCTCGTCAACCACGGTCTCGCGCAGGAGCACATTTCCCGTATGTTTGATTGGGTGAGTCGACTTGGAATCTTCTGTTTGAGAGGAAGCTTCTGATGATGGACCCCCATCGCGATTGTCGGGCCCGTAGTCTAAGAAGCTCTTTTCGCAGCCTTTAGATCTAAAGCAACTGGCGCCGCACCCGCCGTCGGGTGCACATCATCGAGGTGGGTCTTCGAATCTCGAGTCCTTCGGCCCCGATGACACCGATCCAACACCTCGCAGGTTACTCGGCGCTCGGGCGAGAGAAGGTGCTACAGTTCAAAGCCACGGAAGACGGACAAATCTCGTTCGACGAGAGAAAGAAGGGACACGTCGTTCAAGACGCCAAAGAGAGTTTCGAAGTTGGCCTTGAAGACTACGACGATATGCCCAACATCTGGTATCCTGATGGTGTACTTCCGGGATTTAGGGAAGCATGCATGGCATTCTATTGGGTACGTCTCTCCACCTTTTCTCGGAACGAATTATTCATTTCGGCTCTGAGGCGTGAGGGCGCCAACTCTTCTCGCGTGGTCTCTTCCAGTGAACTGACGATAATCTACCTGTGCTCTCTAGCAATGTTACGAGACCGAGAAGATGATCCTTCGTGCTCTCGCCCTTGGATTCAACTTGCCGGAGGAGTACTTTCTCTCGTTTCACTCCAAGGCTGATAACCAACTCCGCCTGCTCCACTATCCCAGGCAAGTCTATCAGTCGTGTGTTTCTTCGGCGAAACATAGCTCACCCGCGAGTGTCGCTAATTCTCGCCTGCCAGTATTCCAGCTACGGATTTAGAAGCCCAGGAGTCCTCCCGCATACCGAAGCACAGCGACTTCTGCTCTTTGACCGTGAGTAGTTTCGCTGACTTGAAACTCTCAACGGTATATTCACTGTTCGACGATCGTGTGTAGATCCTAATGCAGGATGATGTTGGTGGCTTGGAGGTCGAAGATCCCCATCGGCCTGGGAGTTTCATCGTGCGTACCTGGCGACCAACGGCACTTATGCCCACGCTTTCGAATACTTGTTCTGACGTTTCTGACAGCCCGTACCTCCGATCCCCGGCTCTATCGTCGTGAATGCCGGAGATTTCCTCATGAGATGTACGTGCGGCGGCCAATACTTTAGCTGCCCGTGTCATTAAGAAGGAGATCTTTTAGGGTCCAACGATACCATTAGAAGCACGGTGCATCGCGTGCGTGCGCCGGTCCAGAAGACAGACGCACACGGATTGATTCTCGAGCGGTACTCAATCCCCTATGTAAGGCGTCGTTTTTCGAGTGTAATATTCTACGACGGTTCTTACAATTCACTTATGCATCGTAGTTCTGCGCCGCGGTGAGTGTCTATTCATTCTTGTGGCTGTTTTCCCTTGCTGACTTTCCCGTAATCTCGGCAGGACCTGTCCACCGTCGTGGACTGCATTCCTGGAACTTGGTCTGAGGACAGGCCAAAATTATATTCGCCGATATCAGTCCGTTTTTCCTCCAACTTATCTTCCCTGCCAGAATACTGATTAATTGTACAGGCTAGGGAATACATCATGGAACGACTCGCTCTGAATTACTGAAAGTGTTGGTAAATTCCCTTGCTCTGAATACAAGTCTTTTCCTCTTCGCGCCGTTCTCGGTGATCTTCACTCATCGCGATGACATTGATTACCTTTTTGAATACTGATACAACCCGCAAGGCTTCGTTCATCTACTCCTGCCGCGGAAAATATCTCTCGATTTGGTTCTCTGGATTGTGAGAGGAGACATGTCGGATCTCGTCTTTATCAGCCACTTAAAGTATATTTATTTCGACTCACTGTCGGCGGATAGGGGGCTTCGACGTCTGAGATAGAGAACGGCACTACGGCACGGCTGTGAGTCCCAGGATCTCGGCGTCTTTGCTGGAGGTCACGATGCACGTCCATGCTCTCACCGGAGTAGCCGGTACCGTGAGTCCGACAGTGTTGGTGCACTCGCACGATGTCTCCATTGGCGGGCGGTGAACTGTAACACTCTTTGACGACAAAGACAATATGAAGGTTAAATATAGGGATATATGAAAAGCTAGCCCGTAAGGGAAGAAACGACCGTGACACAGTGTGAAGGAGGGAGAAGGAGGGTTGGAATCGGCGAGCGGGGTGAAGAGAAACGGAACGCCTTCAAATACTGCATATGTTACGGTCCGGAATTCGAGAGATTATTCAGATATCGCAATCGGCGAACGGCAGGTTTCCGTCAAGAGCGAATTTCGATGATCGAGCCGATAAATAGGACAGCAAATGGAGTACATGAACCAAGACACGTATATCTGTATCAGAGCATTGGACTCGAGAAAGCTGGAAATGTCCGCGAGAGCGCTGAGGAAAATGAAAGACTCGTGCTTACCATCCAGCTTATTCTTAATCCTCTTAAAAATTCCCTGAAGGAATCTTGATTCCTCCCTTCCTCCTTATGCTCACGAATGGGAGTATATTTCTAGTACTTCGTATTGCCTACCAAATGAATGCGTTCACAGATGAAGAAAATAATTCAATTCATTAAAGACTTGACAAGAGTTCCCCGGCGCCGCGAGGAACGAAAGAAAGCAAGAACGAATCATTGAAATGTAACCACCACCCGAAGCTCGGACAATACCCGTCTCATCCTTTATCGGCCCCAGATGGCGCCCCTCCTCCTCCTGCCTTGCAGAACCGTCCAGCGCCATCTCGATCATCTCATTCTTCCGAAATATCAACCGCCCGCCGCCCGTTCCATGACGCGAAACACTGCTCTGAAACGAGAGGCTGGATCAGAGTTGATGTGCATGACCCAGCAGGACGAAGATAGATCTATAGTCGAAGCGAACAATGAAGTAGCGAAGAGGAGCTAAAGCACAAAAAAAAGATCAAAGAACGGGGCTGAAGGCAGTACCCAATAGCACGAAGAGGTAGAAGTGAACAAAAAAAGGATGGCGAAGAGGATGCGCACCAAGAAAATCGAGGATTAAGCTGGGTGACACGAGCGTGTATGTGATTTAACACCGATGCCGATGTCACTAGGCATTGTATATTCGGGTGTCGGGTGCCTTGACAGGCTGCTGAAAAAGAGAGAACAGTAATCTGGCATCGTAACAAATACAACAAAATCGCAAAGCAAAGGTAGACAACGGGGGTAGGGCCACGAGATCGAGGAGGAAAATGGCGCAAAGAAGACGCCGTGCACGTACTAGAAGAATCCTGAGGCCTGAACGTTAAGCTTGAGCTCGAAGCCAGAAAAATAGATTCGACGTGGACATTCTACCAATACTCCTCTGAGCTCCCTGGCCCTTCCTACTTTTCTCCACGACACGACAACGTCTGCTCATTTCCATTCGGCCGTTTGTGGAAAAGGTCAAGAGGCTCGATGAAGAAGACGGAGGCGATGTAAGCTGGTGACGGGACAAGCTTATTGGCGGACAAGGTGTATTTACACAAGGAGATGAGGGGAGTGATGAAATGAACGGAGATAGGCGGAAAAGGGCTGCCTTGCTGCTTTATGATGGCCTAGCTCACTGCGGCCGTAGCACTGGAGAGAACAAGAGACCTGGACGGAAAATGGAAGAAATTGCCAACAACGAGAGCAGCAAGATGAAAGGGCTGAGGATGCGACGAACAACTTATGCAATCGACGGACAAATCAGATCCTCATCCCGACTTCCCTCGGTCTCATCCTGCCCTACATCTCAGTCGTTCCCGAACCTTTAGCATCTTAGATCAGCTCGAAGGTCGTCCGTGCGAGCTACTGATATTCCGCTTACGAGCTCTCGTACTCGGGCATTCAGCTTGAAGGTGGCACAAAAGAGGTCAACATAGTCACCGAGGTCCAAGGTCGGAGGTTTTCGGTGCTCGCGCAACGAACTCGAATCTTGCCTTTGAATCTTCGAGGGCGCTGTGACGAGCATACCATCACGAGACCCATCTAACCGTAACAACGGCATAGTCGCCCGCAGCACTTCCACCCTGGTCATCGATGTCGGCTTCAGCTCGAGAATGTGGTCGAACCACACCAGGCCAAGCATGGCACAAAAACCAGAAACCCGAACCTGACGCCGACTATCTTAAGGAGTCATTGCGACGTGGGGGGCGTAAAGGTGGGATAGACACAGTCGACGATGTAGAGAACAGGAACGGGCTGGAGACGGGGCCATCGGAGGTCTTTACGAGCTACACCGCGACCCGCGTGAACGGTGGTACGCCTACCTAGGCGTTCGCCACGGACTTCAGCGGGTTAGGCTCTAAAACGTAAAGGGCCAGGTTAGCACCGCTACAGATCACAAAAAACGAAATTGAAAGATCGAGCAAAGCATCTTCGACATGGAGGATAAAGAAAGTGGGATAGTGATGGGGTTAGCACAGCCGACGAGAGCGAGGTCAACGAAAAGGTAGATACCGAGCTAGACCCGAAGAGAGACGAAGAACCCCATGCTCTATCTTTCGACCCCGAGCCGTTGTTCCTTCTCCGGGCGATGGCAGCGTTGTCCTAGGAGCTCTTCGTCGCCCCGGCCATTCCGACCAGCGAGCAGTAGGAGGCCACCACGGATCTCCCAGCTGAAAAATGTAGCTATTGGTGAACTAGGGCGAACGCGGCGGTTGCTCCATTGTCTGAGGATGGTCGATGACGCAGCGCGCCGTTGGCGCATTTCGAGTGCTAGAAGAGAAATTTGGTGGGTGGGAGGGCCGAGGACAGACGCTGTGGGTGATTACGAGCTGGTGTTTGGGTGAAGGTACGTCCCTGTTGATGACACAGACGCTGTTGGATATTGAACCCGGTGGCTTATTCACGTTGAGGGGATCAGCGGAACGAAGGAAGTAAGAACGTCAGGGCGACCTCAAATATGAAAGGAGGGAACGCGAAAACGAACGTGAATGAAAGATCAATGAGACGCACAGGCGAGTTCAAACGTAACACGGGCGACGGCAAACGGCATCGCAAGAAAAAGGGCATTCACGGACGAGACTGGGAAAAGATTGCGGCGCAAGGGGAATGTTCGAACATCGGGATCACTGTGGAAGAGCTGCGTCGATATCGATGTTACGCAGCCCACTTCTCCTTATTAATTCTCCCGTCACGTTTGCCCTGTTCAACCTGCCACTGTTGGCATCCATTCTCGCCGTCGCAGCAACTTCGGAGGCATTGGATAAAAACGGTAGCAAGGATAAGGGAATACATAAATCGGCAGGAATGGCATGCGAAACGCGGGCAATTTGCGAAACAGGAGCCCAGGGTAAAGCAATCCTTCCTACGTCGATCTCGACACACACAGAGATGCATCTTGAGACCTTGGGGGAGGATGAACACGAGCAAGAAGTCGGTTCTAGAGAAACAGAAGAGGAGCGTGAGCATTCGCGACGAGGACAACGGGCTGAGGAAGAGGGAACATAGGAGGGGTAGGGATAAAAACGGACACGGCGTGTACTAGCAAATCTTCGCAGCTCATTGCGCCCATGATGCTCCGTCCCTCGCCGCATCCCTCTTTGGCCCGACCCAACCCATTCTGAAAAGTGCAGCGGATGCTCGAACCTCTCGAGATACCAGACTCCGCCGGCTCTGCACTTTGGAGGAAAGGTGTGCCGTACTTCCTGGAATGACGGCGTGGTCTCTGCAGGCGTAGTTTGGTGTTGGAGCTCGAAGGCGAGGTGGAAGGACACGAATAAACGAGCAAAAAATAATAGTCTTAGAATACGCCATCTGGACGGAAAAGGTACAGAGATAAGTGACAGAAACGACACAATGGAGGGGAAGGGGAGTGATGAATGGCCGAAGCTGAAAATACACGACGGTGATGGTAGCGTTGGCAGAAGAAGGAAAGGCGAATGAAGCTTCAAATGAAGGGGACGAACTTCGGGAAGAAAAACGATACACGCCCTCAACCTCTCAGTCCGGATGCCCCGATCCCGTCCCATCACACGCCATAAACGTTAAACCCTCGACGATTTGTATACAATCCGAACGTTGACTGTGGGGGGCCGCTGGTCGCCAGCCGAAGAACTTCGATTTTTGAGTCCCAATGCTAGGGCCCGAGTTAAACTCTTGAACGTCGTGAAAATGGGTGGCCGAGTTCAGCGCTGATGACGAGGCTGAGTCTTGGTGGCAAGATGTGGAGTCGACAATGGGGAAATTGGAGGGCAGTGCCATTTGCGTGATACACCGCAAGTCGGCATCTGCCTAGGGTCAATGCAGGGCGATGCTACTGCCGAAGTTGAGGTACTCAAGCGTCGAAGAAAAATGCCGTTAGCATCATGCCCAACATCAATGAACGAACGAGCACATAAAGAAGGACAGGCACGATTCTCGGAAAGCTGAACGTGTATATTCAAGGAAGCCGAGAACGGAGTCAACGAAGAGGCACACACCATGGGCCCCACAAGGTCTCAAACGCAACCTCAAAAGACGACGGGACTTCATCTTCCATCCTCGGTCAAATTCGCGCTGTCCAAAACTCTTCGGTCAAGATCGGAGATTCGTATATTTGTACCAGTTCCAGAGAGGGTGCAGTTTCCGTGGGCAGCGGAAGCAGCATGACATGAAAGCGGGGTGATGGGATAAATAGTGCGAAGATGAATTTGCATGTTGGAGAAAATTCAGCAACATGGACTTCGTGTCCAAGCCGCTCAGTGCGAATCATGAAACGAGCGAAGCTTCGAGTCCGATTAACCTGAGTAGGGAGAATAAAAACTCCTTGCTGATGCGAGGTACGAATAGATGCACATCTGCAAAGATGACACCGAGAGACGAGACGTGTAGCAAAGAAGTGATGCGTCCCCGTTGGACACATCCACATCGAAAGGAGTCAATGCATTTAAGACAGCTCCTCAAAGCCCATAATGCCACGTAAAAAAGACAAATCACGTCCAAGAGCTGGCAGACTCCCTCTCGATGCGGATGAGGTGCAGGTTTAAACGATTGAAATTGGATACAGAATGAGGGATCGAGGCGAATGAGAGGGAAGACAGAAGGCGTTGAACAAGGATGAGGCGGGAGAATAGCGGTGCGATGAGGGGATGCCTGCCTCGAGCTCCTCACTACATATACGCAATCAGGAGAGTGCGACACGACAAGGGGAGCCGGCTCAGACGAAAGATATGGACGGAGGGAAGGGGAGAAGTACGCAACGAAGGAAGAACGAAACATACGCAGAGGATGTGACTTATTCGGCGGATGCTAGAACACCCACAGGAAAGGTGCCTGTACCAAGAAGCAAGGGTCGGTGTTCGTCAGGGACGGTTAAAGATATAGCAGACGCACCGTCGGCAAATCCCTCAACCTGAAGATTGCCTCTCTTCTCCATTATCCCTTCTCCCTCGAAAAGATGTTGGCCGACTCAACGCCGGAGAGACAGCGCACTGACGCTGGGGATCTGCGGGGGATGAGGTCCTGAACGCATATCAGTATGCAATAAGGACAGTAGGGGAAAGTCTGCTCGAGACGAAAGGTGTGGAAGGGACGAAGGGGAGAAGAACGTAACGAGAGAGAGGGATGAAACATGCACGAAGGATGTGGTCTATCCGATGGACGTCCAGTCCACGCAAGCTGCTTGTACGAAGAAGGAAAGGTTAGAGACCCAGACTGAGGAGAGAGAAGATAGTGCACGCACCACAGGCAAGTGTATTGAGCCAGGATATACCGCTCTCTTTGTCACTCTCCTTTCTACCCACGGAACAACAGCGAGGCTAACGTCGATTGGTGCTGAGCCAGTAGATCCACAGCGAACGTCGGGGACGAGATCCTTCATAGAGACGAGATGGCGCACAGCAAACTAGTACTCTAGTGCGCGTCAAACGTCCACATCGAGTTTACTGTTGTCCAATCCCCTGACCAGGTACGGTACGAGCTGGGGCGTCTCATCCAGCGCAGGCCAGAATCGACGGGGGCGGTGGAACATGTAGAGCTGGTGGTTTTGGCCCTGCGTGTGGGTAGAGAGGAAGGACGAGTGGGCAGGATGGGAGAAGGAGGAGACGAAAGAGGGAGAGCTTGGGCAGAGGGCATGGATAGTCCGGACCGGCATTCAACTTCGCAGAAGACGACGCCCAGTAAATAAATACGATTACCGCGTCCACATCCACCTGCTGCAGAAAAGCACCAGGACGGCGTAATTGTTCTCCGAGAATCATTGTATGGAACAATAGAGGCAATATTTTGCTGTGGAGAGGCTCCTGAGCACGTGGATGTGAGAGGCGAAATGTACACACTGCGCAGTACAATGGACAACTGGCACATAGGGACGTGTTATATGACCAGAGTGGTCGCCAGAGTGGTTGCCAGGCACTTGTATTTGCCTTGAGTTGCAACAATTCTCAGCTATTGCGTACAGAGATTCAAGAGAGATGGGGCCTGAAGCTGCTGCGACGGAGATGGTATTTGTGCAGTAGTAAACGCTGTGAAAAAGAAGGTGCTCGAAGGATATCGATGTTCTTCACTCCAGGGCGCCAAAGACGAGGTGTGAAAGAGACGCTCGTTGCGACTTATCTTATCGAAGCTTTCGCACGCCACCTGCCATCGAACGCGTCAGCCACACGCCAGACGCATCTCTTGCTCTCTTCCTCCTACCTCGCTCGTTGCACCTGCCCTCGACGAGCTCACCTCTATGTACCATGCGCCGGAAATACTGGCTCAGACATTGGTCATGCGCCCATGGGCACAAACTACAATGCTGGTAAGTTGTCGCTTGAGGAGCCTCGAATATTGATCGTTCAAGTAGGCTAAATGCGTGATGAGCTCCAACGACACGGCCATTCTCACCCTTGTGCACGTCTGGTATCATATCTTCACCCCAGAGGTCGTGTTATGGCGCATCTGCGTCCTTGTCATTGCGAGCCTCCGATCGAGTTGGCCTTCAGGACGGCCCGTGATCGCGAAGGCGTCGCACAGCGGTGCCTTCAATTCGCATTCTACCGCATTTCAAGAATCCTCATTGAATTATACGTGGGTGGTACCATGCTCGAAAACCTTCTTGAGGGCGGAAAGTTTCGAGACTCTCTGCAGCTGCGCGATCTGTGCTCGCCCAGGACAGCGGTGCGTGTCCATACCTTGTTTCACGGTCCTCCCCATCAGCAGTGTGATCGAGCCCGTTGTATCATTTTCGGGCTCTCCTGGGCGCATATATGCCCCCAATCAGTCGGCGTAGAGCCTTTTATGCATTTTACCAGGTCTGTGCCGCGCGCTGAACGGTTCGCAGTCGAGCCTTCTTCCCTCCTCATGCACCCTTTTCTGTGTCTCGACTCCATTCTGTGCGTCTTAGGACCGAAGGGCACGCAGCTCTGGCTATGCATTTCCATCTCGTACAGGCCCATATTTGCGCCGTCTAAGCGCTGTCTCATCTACCGCGCACACACGACTGGGCTTCTTTGCTCGTTCTCTATCTGTCCTTCGCATTTCTTCCTCCCATCCTCATCTGGCTTCCCCACAATCATCCACGCCCTTGGACAACATCTCTTGTCGTGACGACTGCTCGAGCCATGTGCTTGAAGTGGGGCTCAAAACGAGTAACTCTCAGGTTTTGCCTGAGAGCGTGGATGTACCGTGGATCTAAAGTGCTGGTATCCTTTTCGCTGTTCTGGTGATCGTGGCTTTGGCGCGGACGGATGTTCGGAAATTCTGCTCGACGTTTTCTGTCGAAACAGCCGACAGGAAATTCATCGAGTCGACCGTAGTTTCCGCTTTGACCTATCCTTATTTCCACTTTCGGCCCACCACTCACGTTTCTCGAATCTCATCCTATTCATTTTTCTTTCTTCCCCCGTCTTACTCTTACTTTGCGCCTTGGAAGCGAGGTGTATAAACGCCATTTCGGCACCGTCTCTGGGGTGAATTTTGCGCATGGCTCTAGAAAGAATTTCCGCTCTTTCCTTAGCGCGTCTTGCTCCACATCCACTCATGCTGCGTCTCATTCTCATTTGTGACCCAGCACGATAAATGTACGCCCCACTCCTAGATATCAGAATCAGAGCATGGGAAGCGCTCAATAGTTACAAGATGAGCACATATATGCATCGTTTCAGTGCCATTACCGATCTTACGTCCCGCACGAGCCTCTGTTCCAAAGCTTTGCCTGTCTAGTCTTCATTCCGTTTGGAAAACACGCCGTCCGTACCACAAGTGCGCAGTGGGTCTAAGCTATCATCTCTCGAGCTTCTGGTCATCCTTCTTCGCCCTCTTACCGTCAGATACTTTCACAAACACCGACCACGCCCGTGCCCTGTAGGAGGATCTCTCGTTATGAAGCATTTGAGAGCGAATCGATGCTCGATGAATGCTCATGACGAGTAGGTTCCTTTGCCACCGAGATTACGCGGACGTTCGAGTGGCCTTTTCCGTGCACACCTCTTCACATTCTCCTATATGGCCTTGACCCAAGCTTTCTTCCCACATCTGGAATTGCTTTCACTATCGAACCTCGTTACATCTATGCGCACTCTGATCGGTATCCGCTACTAGCCTCCTCCTCCGCCCACCGCCTTTGCCATAATGTCCTTGCGCACTTTCACGTCCTCAAGCGGCGTCTCTCCTTCCAACGCGTCTGCGAAACATTAGTTCGTCGATGCAAAGAACGAGTGCATGAGATCTTGCCCCGAGGGCAAGGATACGACGTTGATCCGTTGTACTGGCGTCGGTGGTTACCCCGTCCGATGTTGGGTACATCGAGTGGGAACTCGGTTTGGGAAGAGGCTCTTATTTGGGCTCTTTGTGGACCCTATCCGCCAGACCGCCACGTATTCAGACGTCGACAGTGAGGCTGCAAATCGGCTCCCGGGTGCCCCGTCGACGGTAAAATCTGTGATCGGGATTAATCTCGAAGGAAGGACCGTTGCATGGAGCGTGCTGTCTACCGATGCATCCAATCCATATGAGGCACGACCCGATCGTGGTTGCAGTCTTCGATTCGAGAAAGGAGAGGGTGTATAAAGAGAAGCAGCAAAGGCGAGATAGACAAGCGCCCGAGTTCGATGTCAGATCCAGAGGTGGAAATGAGGGCGGGCGATGTGTCTGGGACGGCTTGTGAAATGGAGAAAAGATGGAGAGTGCGCGACGTCGTTGACTGCGAGTTGGTATTTGAACCTCCGTCGTTTTTCGAGACTTGTGGTATGTACGTTGAAGAGCCGGATAAAAACTTGTCGAATGCATCGTGGAAATGCCGTGGAAGGAGCATACTCGAACCTGGGGATGCCTAATAGAAAGAAAGCTACCCCGAATGGACGAGAAAATCTTCTTCCTTCAATTACACTGACGCTGGAGATTCACGTTGCGTCAGTCTTCAGACAGGCAGAAAATCAACGACAATGTGCAGACGCAGACGCAAAATAGGCGAAGCCGTTCCTTCGACGTTGGCAGCCTATTCACAGCGACAAGGCTTCGACAGGGTATACAGGACGATGAAGGAGTACTATTTGCACAAAATCCTGTCCGAGCGTGCGCTCACGCCAGAAAACTATGTGCGAAACAACCTCCATCGCACACAAAGAAGCAGAAGGTGCGCTTGGGTGAGTATTACCACCTCAGCGATGAGCAAACAATGGTCCCACCCTGATGTGGGAAGGCCCAAATAAATACCCGTCCTATTAATATACTTTTTGTAACACAGCCGTGTTACGTTTTGGGCCCGAAACGCCTCCGCGAGGCCCCCTGAGCGCCATTATCTCTGGTCGCCAGAAATATAGACAATCCGTTGTCACTACGCGCCTCTTCAATAACCAGCACAACGTACAGTCAGCGTCAGACCGCCCGCCCTACCCGCACGGGGACGCGACGTACGGGTTCCACATCTCCCGTCTACCACGAAGCTAGTCTTATCCATCCTGCTCCAGCATAATACTGTAACATACGTACCTGATCCCCTTCTCAGCACGAACATTNGCAAGGAGCCCCAGGGCCGTCGTTATCCCTGCGACCAAGATAACGACGTGCATCTCCCCTCCCCAGGCCGCCATTATCTCTGCTCACCAAGATAAGACGTGCACTCCCTCCCAAGCGCCCTACCGACCTGTAACCGCAAGGGCCTGTCGACCGCCGTCTCGACCGTGTTGCAGAGTAACACGCCCCCAACAAGGTGAAACGCGCCCACCCCTTGAAGAAGGACGCGCGCCGCCGCCCTCCTGCCTGTGCCGATGACGGTACGACAGACGTCGTTATCCTGTAAACATCGCTATCCTGTATCCCATAGATATGATAACGAAGGCCCAGGACGGACCACGCTAACGGGTCATTAGCCCGGCGTCGGGGAGTGGGGCGGGAATTCAGAAAATTCGAAAATATTTGGGGGGCCTGGGGTGTGGGGGACCCGTTCACGGCTTAGTTTCGCCGAAGATAAAACGCCGCCAGCAGAGGCCGTTTACGGTCCATGTCTGATATTTCAGGGGACTCCCAAAATACAGTGCAGAGGCGCCGTATCTAAAGGTGCTCACCATGGTTCAGGAGTTGCCATCTCCCTTTCGAAGTCTCAGGCATGTCCAGGAAACTTCAGACGAGTTCAACCATACGACCTAAAAAACTCATTCCACATTTCATACTTTTGGCCATCCATGACCATCCCAACCCAGGGCATAACACCTGATCCCCTCGGTATGAACTACCACCCTGTGTTGCGATTCGGAAGGAAGGATATGATGGCTTCTGCTGGGAATGCAACTAGTAGGAAATACCAACCAGGACAAAAGTCGACGCAGATTACCATATCAGGTTGGCATCCAAACAATCCACTTTATTCCAAATACCAGGGACCCGTAGCCCATTTATTCAAGCTGAGGACGCAGGCACGCGAATTGCCAAATGGAGGCCTTACTGGAGGGGGACTCGAGACTCCATGCGCGGCCCGATGGATCCGGTAACATTGGTTTGCGACCTGTCCTTTCCCCAAAGCAACACCACATTCGAATGCCTTGGAATTTGATACTGGAATTTACAACTTGGAGCTCTGATACGAATTGGATCGCACCCACAGTAACTAGTGCGCCTCAGTAGGAGGACTATTATAGATCAGGAGTAAGCATCCTGCCTGGCATTGTCAATGGAGAGAGTGCGGCCAGTGGCGCAATGCCCCGATTGGAAGCGCAGGAAATGCCGACCCTCCCCAAAGCCCCTCCCAGCTCTGTTCTGCAGGGGCCCGCTGACCATGGGGCTGGCCTGCTCCAAAACATCACAGTGTACCTAATTGGCCCATCCGCATCAGTCAACTACTGTAGGTGTGGCACACCTCAGCTAGCCTGATGGACGTGATTGTCACCTGTGGGTCTACGCGCAGCGGCCACTGACCTCAAGGTGCTCCAATTCCAAATCAAATAGACCCCAACCAAGAAGCCATCGGAACTACATAAATGCTTATCCTGTCATGAAGAAGAAAGTGCGGATGGTCGAAAAGAACAGATGCACTAAAAGGGTCTGTTGGATGACAGAGCGTGATGTTTTCAGAATAATAATTGAAATATTGCACCGGTGACCCAAAAACGCGAATGAGGCACCATTCTGATTGTGGTTGCATGCCTACATGCCCACCACTTATCCCAGCAGTCACTGTGCAGACCGGGACCCATCAACATCCCATGGACGGATCATCAGAGCTCAGCTTAATATTGCACCCCTGTCCAAGCAAGCCATAGCCACTCCACTCATCCACCCTTCCATGTCCACTTCCTGCACAGTTAAACTGCCCGCCTTCTCAACCAAGTAGCGATTCTACACGTTGCAGTTGCTGCCGGATAACATGTTTTTTGAAGTCGCTGCTGGCAAGTATAGTCCCATGCCAATGGCTTGGACCCTTGCCTTAGAAGGGTCTTCAAGAGATCTCGAGAATCAGACCACATGCAACCGTATAAGGCCCCCACCGGCTACCTTAGAATTTGCGAATTTCCTAGATTCATGGTCAATAAGGAGTGTTTTAGTTAGTGGTTAGAAGTAACCACTTTGTAGACTCATTCCCGCAGCAACCATCACACCGTATCCTCTTCCTGTTTGATACATTTCGCAGGTGTCTTTCATTGAGCCACTTTCACAAATGGTCTATGTTGATCCAATCAGTGCTCAGAAAGGTGGTCAGGGTGTGCTTGGATCCATATGGGTGAAAAAATCTGATTGGTTCATCAGTTCTGCCCACTTGCTATAACAAACTAGATGAACCTCTTCCTCAGAAGCCAGCTTATCACCATCACCTTCAGCGTCAACCTTCTCTATGTCCTTCTCAGGTGGTTTGACATCATCTTCAACCACCACAATCTCATCCTCTGACTTCTCGATGTGCTGGCACTTAGAAGTTTTCTTCTTCTTTGCTCTTAGTTCTGAATTTCTCAGACCCAGTTGCCTCCTCCTCTTCATTACTGCTGGCATCTTTTTACTGGTTTGGTTGGCCTTCTTTGGACTTGGCTTTGGTTTAGGATCGTGAAGCCCAGGTGGGACCCCATTTGTGATATTTCAAGTAGCAATAGGCATGGAAGGTTGAGCAGTTTTTGTTATATATAAATTGCAATTTTTGTGGCACAGTATGCAGTGCACAGTGTTTGTGAAAGCATTGCTTCAAGTCACACTCCCTTCAGTTGGTCATGGACAATTTAGCTTATTTTGTATGTACCAGTAAATGATATTTTGGCTTGTAAAAATCTCAACCAGGATGGCCTGTGTTTTGATGTTGAAAGACCAGTTGAGAGACCACAAAGACTGGTCTTTTGTCGGTCTTCAAGATTTCAAGAAGATAATGGACTGAAGACTGGACCGCAGTTGCAGTCTTAATGGCTCTTCATGTTCTTCCAGTCCTATTGGTTAGGGTCCAGTCCAGTCCAGTTTTTCTCCAGTCTTGAGACTGGACCTTCAAACACTAATAACATATGACCCTCAGGCTGTATCCTGACACAAAGAACAATATTTTATAGCTTTGTTCATATAGCATAGATGTTCCGCATTCAACAAGTGGAATGAGATTTTGTTGGGCTGGCCACACAAGCCAATTGGGGTGGCCTGTGGGAACAGCCATCAACCATTGCTGATGTTCATTCTTGACCACCACCTTGCCTTTTCTTTGGCCCTCCTGCTCTTCCTCCTGCCTCCTCGGCCTCAGAAGAAAGTAAGAATGTTATGTTAAACATATATTTAAACTGATTTATCTTTTGTTTGATCCCTTAGGCACCCTTCCTTGACCTCAATGATAGCTCGCACCCTCTGTCTGCCATGAGCCCCTTTCCTTGTACAGCAATGTGGGCTGGCCTTGACCCCTCACCTCTACCCTGCCCTGATGGATATATATCTTCTATGACACAGCACTGTGTCATATCTTGAACCAGGATGATGTGATGTGACACAGTGTCACATATGTTTGCAGAAATCATCCATAATTAATCTACGGTGGTGTGCCATAGGAGGAGGCAGCATACATGCTATAGAAGGTTATATGCCATAGAAGGCTGCTTTTCCCAAAAACTGGGCAACAGAGAGGGATAACCCATTTAACATGCATTTCTTCCTCATACCACCACCATGGCTCTGAAATCTGCAACCTCAAACATATCCAGTAGCGACTTCCTTGGTTCTGTGCCTGTTTGAGTGCTCAATGAGTTCCATGTTCATGTGCATTTCAGTGCTTCCATTGGTGCCAATACTGATGCGTCTGCCTTCTCACATTTTTGTTTCTAAAGGTTGTAGTACTGACAAATGTATAGGTGACATGATGAGTTTCCTCCCTTGTGGAACACCTTATACTTCCCATGCAATACAACAAAACATTCATCATCTCTTGAATCATCAGTAAGAAATATAGCTGTTTGAATTTTGTATATAATGGCTTACCTGTATGGATAGCACCATCTTCCAATCTCTGTCACAAGCTTGTCTGTTGCTATCTTGAACTTGACAGTGACTTTGTCAGACATGATCTCAAGCAGGTCATAGGTCAAGTCCTTTTTCACAGGCTTTTCTTCAAGACTGGCTCCATGTTGATGGTCATTGAGGCTGTCCTTCTAGAAGCTAGTGAGATACCAATGAATCACTAGGCCATTCCACCTCCAATTTGGAAAGCAATGGAGAAAGAGAAAGACGCAACAGCAAGAGGTTGATTGACAAAGAAGCAGCTGCTGCTGCTGCTTGCCTTTGAGACCATGATGGATCAGGAAAATGGCTTTTGATCACACATCACTTGAGTGCATTGCCACAATCCCAAAGGAGCAAGGCTGCCTTGCAGAGATCAGTGGCATTTTTGACACTCCCAGGCTGCCCTGGGGAGGTCTGATGCCTTTCTGCAAAAGATATCTCAGAACTCTATGAACTACTAACTACTATAGAGCTATTGCATGTCAAGGAACATATTTCTAATTACTCAGATAGTCAATACATTTACTTACTTGATCACTGAAACGTCAAAGATGCATAGCTGTCTGCTTTTCTCAGTATTGGAAGAAACCACAAATGCTACAAGTATGAAAATTTGTATACAACTTAATAATACCTGAGCATAGCTATCTCAAAATTTCAGACTTTTAAGTCAAGTATTGACTGAGATATGCTAGGTGTGCATTTCTGAAAACCCACACTGCAATATCTTGACTAATATAAATGCTAGTCATCTGTAACCCGAGATCTATTAACAAGGACATGTTGTCTAATTGTCTGCCATATTTCAGACCAATAGCTACTCTGGTTCCTGAGATATTCAGTGGTGCGCTCATGCAATGCACATCATTCAACTTCTCAGCATTGGAAACCTAATATCTCAAGAACTGCTTATGCTAAGGCCTCAAAAATGTGTACACCAATAGAGTACATAAATACATACCTGTTCTCAAAATTTAGGACCTTTTTATTGAGAATTGACTGTTATATTACAAGTGCGTTTTTGCAAAAACATACATTGGCATATCTTGGCTAGTATTAATGCTATTTACCTGTAGCTTGGAATCCATTAACAAGAGCATGCCATCTACTTGTCTGCAAATTTTCAGACCCATAGCCACTCTTGTTCTTGAGATATTGACTGGTGCACCCATGCAAGGTACGCGCCATTCAAAGCTTGACCTCATTTCAAACTCCGTTCTGGGCTAGAGTACATTGCTTCTGAGTATTAGATGGTTAATATCTCAAGAACTGCACAAGATACAGGTCCAAAATTTTACAAACTGTTAGATTATATTAGAGAGTAGCTTGTCTCAACATTTCATGTCTTGGCGTTAAGTATTGCTTGAGATATGACAGGTGCGCATTTTCAAAAACCCGCATTGGAATATCTCAGTCAATATGAAAGCTATTAATCTGTAACTCGAAATCCATTAACAAGAACATGTTGGTTACCTGCCTGCAAATTTTCAGACCTATAGCTTTTCTCATTCTTGAGATATGGGGTGGTGCACTCATGCAAAGTGCACATCATTCAAAGCTTGAAGTCATTTCAAACTCTGACCTGAGCAACAGTATGTCACTCAATAACCACTTTATTATCCTCTTCTAGTCAAATCATGTTGGAAGTTGACATCCATTCCTATCTATGGGCCCTTGTGTAGCATTTTTTTTGAGTATTTGAGCCGTCATTTGAACTATAGCCAGAGGGGAAATTTCACCCCTTGGGTAGACAGCTTGTCTCTCAATTCCCACACTCATGTGATCAATGTTCAACTTCTAAATCGGTGGAAACTGAACTTGAACTCCAACGCCATCCTCCTCCCACTTCTCTCTTGCGACACTGGCCACTTCTTATGCCAAACCTGTTGCTGTGAGATGGGTGCCATGTATTTGGCATTGCTTCAAACCCAGCTAAGTATTTTCCTTTCTCTCATCCTGCCACTCCACTGATATTAATGCTCAGTAGGCACCGTCAGCAGCACCTCATTGCCTCACATATGTAAGACCGCTCTGCAGCATCTGTTGAGCCCTAATGTAGGGAGTGCATAAGGGGAGTCCCAATGAGGGGAAACCAACAAGGTGTGTTATTATGACTGCATCAACTACTGCCTTTACTGACCACTCAGGACCCTTAGATGCGTGTTCACCCTCACTCCACCAATGCTGACTACAACACCACACCACACATCCTGGGCCCCTGGGTATTGGACTATTCCATCATTCCCACTGGGTCATATGTGCAGGCCACAGAGGTCAACGAGGTCAACATCCCCTCTTGCGTGTACTCCCTGACCCTGCCTCGCTCACCCACAAGCAAGTCGTCCAAGCGCATTAGGTATGTGATATTTCTCTTTCTGGTTAATAGCACTACTAATATTCTCTCTTGCACCAGAATAACAGACATAGTTGATTGTAGAGTAATATACGACTAGGATAGATCTTGGACATGTATGTATATACCATTTAGTACCTTAATTGATTTTTTTTTGCATTTATTATCTGAATTTAAGACATATGAGAGATATTCAAAGCATCTGAGGTGCTCAAAGGGATCTCCCAAAGTGCATGCAGGATCTCTCAGAGGTCTCTGAGGATCTCTGAGAACCAAACCAAGCACACAGGGTTAGCTTTAGAGATCCCTGGTGTCTCCAGAACTCTGAATCCCTCAGATCCCTCAGAGCAGTCTGGAGCTCTCTAGGGGACAAAGTCGTTTTCCTGATGAAGCAGGGAACTTCAAGTGTAGGGTTTGAAAGTGCAACCTCACTCTGAATAAGATGTCAGCTGCCATCCCAACATCAGGGACTTTGCGGAGAGGCCAATTAGAGGTCTGAAAGGTGTACGCAGGCTTGTTAACATGATGAAGAGAATGAGAGGTGAGAGAACTGCTCAGTAGGGTCGAGGCCAGCTCATCTAACTGGGACCACAACAAAACTGAGTTTTTGGAAGTGGCACTAGTGACAAAGGCATCAATGTTCCAAAAGATCTTCAGAGCTGCCTCAAGAGAAGGATTGAGCACTTTAGAAGGAGAGTTGGTCATGCAGTAGGGAGAAATTGTGATGAACGGTAAAAGTGGGTACTGAGGGAGGTCTAGTACGAGGCTGCTGACTTTTATACTGCAACAAGGACTTAGAAAAATCTGGTGCAGTTGGTAAGCGCTAGCCATCGGGTCGAAGTGCCAACAGTCTAAAGTGTGATAAGCGACCAGAGCTCTGTCCAAGACTGTCAGCCAGGAGGAAAAACCAGCCAAGGCATGCATAGTTTCACATGGAATTGGTCCCCACACTGGTTGTCCTGGTAGCGCAATGCAATTACTGCATTTAGAGTCATCAAAATGCCTTAGATTCCAGACAGATTTCAGATTGGAGACACAAGTTGTATTGTGACCTCTACTACCACAAGTTTAGGTACCATTCTACCCCTGAATGAGCAAAAGTGACTATAAGGACATTATGGGTCTCACGCAATTGAATAAAGAGAGATAGGTAGAAAGCCTTCATGGACATGTGGGTCCAAAGCCAGTTGATATCTGCATAAGCTGGATCAAAGGCTACCTGCTCAACCCATTCAGTAAAAATTTATGCCAAGCAGGTGGAGCAATCGATAAGAACCTCGAGATCCACAGGATAGCGGGTCGACCCCTCACGAGTTGTATAGTCAGGAAGGACAATGCAGTGGTAGAAAGATGGTCAGTCAGCTCATCCTCAAGAAAAGGGAGCCACAGAGCAAATAAGTCAAGGTACATGCTGAAAAGCATGGATCCAGATGACAGAGTCAAGGAAGGAATGGAGAGCTAAAAACATGAGTAACCAACAGCAAAAGACACTATCATGAGAAGCCACACACCATAATGTCGGTGGCCTCAGTGAGGCATGTGTGGTACTACTCCAAGGGGTTGGCCATATCAGCAACATCTCCATGGACAATGTGGTAATGAACAACTTTGAAGTACCTTAGGAGCTGGCAAATGAGCAGCTCCTGTGGTTGAAGAAGTAAGCAGAGCAAGCCAACAAGGAGTTATCATGATAGACTCACATCAGGATGAGGCAGTGTAACACTGTTGATAATGAGAGCCATGTCAAAGGCAGACCCATTGGCTATTGTGATATTTATGAACCAAGACTCTCCATTTCAATGGCGCGAAGTTGATTCTGATCACTGAATATTTGAAATGACCAGGGCCTTTCTCCAGATCGCACTAAGCAGCATCCACTACCACTTGACCAATTGAGATAGCTGGGGACAGCTGGGGACAGCTATCATTCCAAGTTGGGGGGAGAAGAACCTAGCCTACAGGCTAGTTTAGCTAGCTGACGAGGGAGTCAAGAATAAGCGCTTGAGAATGTGTCAAAAATTTGAAGTCGGATTGATGGGTGAAGTGATCAATACAGCCCCATCAGTAAAGCAAGACTGATTGATACCGCAACAAGTGTACCGCGATAAGCAAGGGCAGGGCATAGAAGAAATTCTAAGTCCAAAAGCATATCGCAGTGGCATTGATCAAAGCTTTGCTAGCCTTCTAAAGTCCTCAGTCTTACTTCATTTCACATCAGAAAAGAGAAGAAGAGACAAGATAAATGGACTGAATATGAGACATTACAAGAATACAAGAGATAATCTAAGGAGATACTATTGACACAACAAGATAGAGTGTTTCTATGATACAACTCTAGAAAATGCGAAGTCCAAAAGTACAAGATGTGCATAGGTTACAAATGTCTAACGAAGTCCAAAGTCCCCAGAAAGTCCATAGTGCGATAAGAAAAACAACGTGAACCTTAGCACGAAAAGCAGGAAAGACTCCTCATCTGGAAGGATGGCCATTGTCAGATGAAAGTCTATTGCAAAAAGAGGATAGTAGAAAGGCTTACCAGTTGAACCCTCCTCACTTTCCTCCCCCCCTTCTGGAGCCAACTCAGACTAGCCAGCAGAATGCAAAGAGTGAAGCTGGGCAAGATTGAGGGGCTGACCATGGGAAGAGTCAGTGTCCAGAGCCAACAAGTCACAGACCCAGGCATGAAGCTCGTCCTCCAGCTCAGGACGATCCAGGTAGATGGTGCCAAAGGAGCCTGCAGGTTCTTGGTCAAGCAAGGTCTTGATGATGTCCAAAATTTTGTTACCATACTTGCAGACCTTCTTGAGCAAGTGCTCACCCTTGTTGATAAGGTAGGAGGCCTGGCACAGCCAGGCCTCGTGGTCTTGAATGAGGCGCTGAAGGTCTAACAAGAGAAGTGTTGGAAAATTCACAGTGAAAAGCCAACAAAAGTGGAGGAACTTACTGGAGATGGAGAGGCAGTGAATGGGCCCATAAGCCTCAGCCTCCTGGGCACGATCCTTGGGGCTAGCCTGCCAAGAGCACAAAGAGAGACAGCGCTTCTGACAAGGAGCACAATTGAACCTGTTACTGCAGTAATTGCACCAGTCTTGAACTGGATGGTTCCAGCAGTTACCGCAAGAACAGGCAAGCTACAAGTCAAGGTTTGGTGCAATAGTAAAAGGGGCCAAAAACAAGACTGAACATACTGACTTCACATCAGAGGGTGGATCGACCGCCGTGATAAGAGCATGTGAGTTGAGGCACCATGGAGCAGGCACCCTTAGGCCATTGTCAGGTGGGGAAGATTGGAGCTGGTGTTTGCATCGCAGCCCCCAGATGGGTGCTAAACATGACAAGAGCAATTAGTACCAGAAATGAAGGAAATAAAAACAAAGACTTACCTTCAGAAGGGCCTGCTGCATGAGCAGGCTTCACTTTGGCCTTACTCTTATGGCTTGGGGTGGGCGCTTCCACGATAACAGGGGAGGGGCCATCTTCTTGGTCTTCTTCCTAGCGGCCTTGCTTACTGCACTAGGTGAGGGGTGAGAAGGGCCAGCTTTGGGAGAGTTGGAGGCTGGGGTAGTGTGGTTCTGCTTGCTGCCCCTTGTTGTGATATGAGGAACAGGGGCTACAGGCTCAGGCGAGGGTGACTCTACTGGGGAGATCACCCTTGCCTTGCCCTTGCCTTTGCTCTTGCTCCTGCTCTTCTCCTTAGCAGGTTCAGGGCCTAATTGAACTCCAAGTTAGTGTGATAACAAAGCAGTTAAAAAGAAGTAACTCACAGGTCAATTCCTCAAGGGTTTTGTGGAACCAAGGCTAATAGTCGGTCTAAAGAAGGGAGAAAGGTAAGATGAGGGTTGGATATTGTGACAAGAGAAATAAAAACGAACCTCATCAAAGTCAACCCTGTCCACAATCATGGGAACAAGGCCTTCGAAGGCCTCTCGGTCAGACAGATCCAACATCCTGACCAAGGGGACCAGGCATGCCATAACGAGGGTGGCGTTGGGGTGGCAAAAACTCAAACAGTTGAACAGAATAAGGAAAGCCTCCTAGAACAAGGCAAGAGAAGGGTCAGTTGAGAATCAGAAAAGGCAGAAGAAGAGTGGACTTACCAGGAAGTCGACCAAGTTCTCGAACATCTCGAGAACAACGTCAGCGTCCAGGTCATCACAGGCATTGACCCAAGTATCGAACACAGGGTGAATAAAGCCCCAAGCACCATGGAGTTTGAAAAAGGGTGCTTGTTCATAGATCCCAGTGGCATCAGAGGTGCCCACATCAGCACAGAGATGAGAGGACGAAGAAGAGGTGGCCGGCATTGAGATCGAGCTGAGATCAAGGGGAATTAAGGACAAGATAAGGTTAGCATGATAAGATTAAATCATGATAAGCAAAGCAAATTGGAGCTGGAACTCTAACAGTTCTGTGAGCCAATTTTTGAAGGGCACCTATTTGGTTGGCAAACATAGCTTATTTGATGTGCTACATGCACAGACCATTGAGGTCAGGTGCTATTGTGAAGTAGTGGAAAATAGCCTTGTTGTGTTAAGAATTAGCTAATTGTGCTACAGCGTTTACTGCAATAAGATTTGAGACGAGATAAAGAACCTTAGGTGCTTAAGCACCAAGGGTATGTGATGAACATGTGACTCAGTAATGATCAGACATTATGTCAGCATAGGCGCTAAAGCTACATTCACACAAGTGGCTTATGTAATCAATGGCATTGTGTGAAATGAAGTGTCCATTAGAAAAGAAAATAGACTTGTGCACCCTACTATTGACTGGGGATGGTCAAGATTCAAGTTGGAGGGAGATAAAGAGTGTTGCGAGTCAATGCATGAACACCGCATAACGGTCAGTCGGGCCGTCCCCTTTATCACGACGCGTACGCGTCGTGCTCTCCCTTTCCTCTCTTTGAACCGTTTGTTTCCATGTTACGAGGCACCTCTTTGTAAGTAGTAATGTATATATACAGTAGAACCAGAAGGTTCACCTCAGTCAAATATATCCGTGACTGAGGTGAGCCACTTATTATCCCAAACATCGAACATTTACTTACTGGATCCTAGTATAGTTTATTCACGTTCTATCTAGGTACAGTATAGTCAAATATATCCATGACTGAGTATAGTTTATTCACGTTCTATCTAGGTTGGATTTCAACAGGTTATGGGCCATTGCCGTACTCTCTGAGCCGGCGCGGAAACCCCTAGAATCTTATCTTATCATCAGATGCGAAAACGCGCTGATCCCTTTGTTCCCCTCGGACAACACTAAAATTACCCTGTCTCGTACTCTATGCGTCCGAAATCACCGCCGTCTCCCGCCATGACGCGACTCGAAACCGACGCAACCCGTCCCTCCATCCCACTCATCACTATCACCAGTCCCTTCAGCGGTGCCCTGCTCGACAAACACAAAGGGAACTGGGAGACTTGGAAGAACTCTATGTACTCCGTCACCTGTCTCTCTGGCCTCTACAGCTACATGACCGGAACTGCCACTGCCCCCGACAAGGAAATCGAACCCCACGCACACGCCAACTGGATGCAGAATGACGAACGAGCGTGCGCCTTTATTTTTGGTGCAATCGAAGAAGGCGAGAGAACTGCTGTCGGACCGCATCTCACGGACGCAAAGAAGTTCTGGGACTCACTTGCTACACGTCACGAGAAGGACGGACCTGTCTCCCAAGTATATTTGATCAAGGAAGTGATGGGGAAGCACGCGGTAGTGGGAGAACCTTTGACGAAGAACCTCGACGAGCTATTTCGTACACTCGACCGAGCGTGGAAGATGGGCACCATCACAATCGATCTCCTCAAGAGCATAATGGCTCTTAACTTCTTCAGTTCAAAGACCTTCCAAGACATTCAGTTTGGAATCCAGGATCGCATCAAGGCGAGTACCAAGGAAAACCCTTTTACCTCAACTGACATCCGAGAGTTCGTCAAAGAACGGGAGCACCTCATGGCAGCCAACAACCATGCGGCCACCAACGAGAGCAATAGTGTGGCGCTTAGTGCCCGCGGCCCCGAGAAGAAGCGATCGGACAACATCTGCACTAACTGCAAACGACCCAGGCATACTGTTCAGTATTGCGTTGCCCAGAATGGTGGTATGGCTGGAGAAACTATCAAAGAATCCAAGGCACAACGCACCAAGGACCGAAATGCAAAGAACCCCAATGCCAAAAGCACTACCACCCTCGGGACGACTACTACCCAAGCCATGGTCACCCGATCGATGAAAGATGAAACAACTGGTGCAGTTTACCTTGTCTGCATGCCAACAGATGCGATGCCAACTTCCGTCCAACCCCAGGCTCTCATGAGCGTCAGTGCTACCCAAACTCCAACTTCCGATATCGACACCATGGTGTTCTCAACCGACGACTTAGAAGTTAACAACACAGTATAGGGACTCTATTCAGAGGCATTCACAGCTGCAACACCCCCGAACATGTCAAACATTGTGAACACGTTCCTCGCATCTCAGGAACTTGATCCCACGGTCCACACGCCGGCGCCTATTTCTACCCTTACCCCTGGTGCTCCGCACGTCATAGACTGGACTATGGGTGACGGTATCTTCCGTACGACAGTTGACTGGACAGTCGAAACCCGTGCAACTGACACAGCGGCTATCGCCATCGAGCCGCTCCATCAATCCCAGCCTACTGCCATCTCCACTATCACCTGTCCGTTTTACATTGATAGCGGTGCCACCACCCACATCTCCCCTGACCGTGCTGATTTCCTCACCCTCTACCCCATAGCTGCGCATCCCATTCGCGGAGTGGGTGGCTCATCCATTACCGCCATCGGATGTGGAGATATCAAACTTCGTATCTCCCGTGGCAACTACTTGGTGCTTCGGAGCGCACTCTTTGTCCCGAATGCTGCGGTCCGTCTGGTATCAGCATCCACCCTTATACAAGACTCCAATGCCACTATCTTGCTTGACAAACCTGCATGTTACATCAACAACAAGTCCACTGGTGCCCTCATTGCGCAAGGTACCTACCTCGAAGATAAACGCCTCTGGTCCCTCGATCTCCACACGCTGAGCGCAGAACATACATATGCCGTCACTCACGCACCGACCTTGGAAACCTGGCACCGCCGACTCGGCCATGCCAACTACCAAGTCGTCCAAGAAATGGCTCGTAAGGGCATGGTGACAGGTATGCCTGCATCCCTTGCTCCCAAAGCTTCTAAATGCGAATCCTGTGTTCTTGGGAAACAGACGAGGACCCCCGTACCAAAGAAGCGTAAAGAAGGGACGGGACATAGAGCAACGAGGAGACTAGAGAAGGTTTGGGTAGACCTGTCCAGCCCAGTGGCCGTGACCTCACGCTGTGGATATAAATATGCGATGAACATAATCGACGATTTTTCGAGCTATATCTGGACCATTCTCCTTCCGAACAAGGCAGAAGCATTCCAGAAGCTCAAAATTTGGGAAACTGCACGCAAAACGGAGACTGGGCTCAAAATTGGGATCTACCACACAGACAACGGGGAACTCAAGTCCAACTAAATGGAGGAATGGCTTCAGACACGGGGGGTTAGCCAAGAATTCACCGCACCCTATACTTCGGCTCACATTGGACGTGTGGAGCGACTACATCGCACGATCATGGGAAAGGCACGTTCCATGAGGGCTTATGCGAAATTACCTCCACCCCTATGGGATGAGATGTACCTCACGGCAACACATACCCATGTTCGCACTGGCACGAGCACCCTGGAGGATGCCACACCCTTCGAAAAATGGTACGGACGAAAACCAGACATCAGTTATCTCTGCGAGATCGGCTGCCGTGCGTTTGTCCTCATCCTCAGCAGACACAATCCCAAACTCTACGAACGATCCATCGAATACGTTCTTGTTGGCTACGATGACAAATCCAAAACTTACCGATGCTACGACAAAAAGACGCAACAGATCTACAGTTCGTACCATGTCCGATTCATCGAGAATCACGAAGAATCATTCCCACTGTCCAAACCGGGCTCCGTCCCCCACACAACTCCCTCCTCACTCCGCGACATTGTCCATGGTGCCTCATCCACCCCGATCTACCATAATCCTGACGAGGAGGAGGAGTATTTACCGACCGAACCCACTACCCTGCCTACACAGCCACAACCGACGCCGACTGATCCGCCTCAGGCACCCGTCAATGACGCATCAAATTCACGCCGATCAGCCAGGATCGCTCAAGCGGAAGCGGATAAGGCTGCCAGGAAACCATCGCNGAGGAGACTAGAGAAGGTTTGGGTAGACCTGTCCGGCCCAGTGGCCGTGACCTCACGCTGTGGATATAAATATGCAATGAACATAATCGATGATTTTTCGAGCTATATCTGGACCATTCTCCTTCCGAACAAGGCAGAAGCGTTCCAGAAGCTCAAAATTTGGGAAACTGCACGCGAAACGGAGACTGGGCTCAAAATTGGGATCTACCGCACAGACAACGGGGAACTCAAGTCCAACGAAATGGAGGAATGGCTTCAGACACGGGGGGTTAGCCAAGAATTCACCGCACCCTATACTTCGGCTCACATTGGACGTGTGGAGCGACTACATCGCACGATCATGGGAAAGGCACGTTCCATGAGGGCTTATGCGAAATTACCTCCACCCCTATGGGATGAGATGTACCTCACGGCAACACATACCCATATTCGCACTGGCACGAGCACCCTGGAGGATGCCACACCCTTCGAAAAATGGTACGGACGAAAACCAGACATCAGTTATCTCCGCGAGATCGGCTGCCGTGCGTTTGTCCTCATCCTCAGCAGACACAATCCCAAACTCTACGAACGATCCATCGAATGCGTTCTTGTTGGCTACAATGACAAATCCAAAACTTACCGATGCTACGACAAAAAGACACAACAGATCTACAGTTCGTACCATGTCCGATTCATCGAGAGTCACGAAGAATCATTCCCACTGTCCAAACCGGGCTCCGTCCCCCACACAACTCCCTCCTCACTCCGCGACATTGTCCATGGTGCCTCATCCACCCCGATCTACCATAATCCTGACGAGGAGGAGGAGTATTTACCGACCGAACCCACTACCCTGCCTACACAGCCACAACTGACNGACCTTGAAACCTGCGACGCCGACCTCGGCCATTGCCAACTACCAACGTCGTCCAAGAAATGGCTCGTAAGGGCATGGTGACAGGCTATGCTGCACCCTTGCTCCCAAAGCTTCTAAATGGAATTCCTGGTGTTCTTGGGGAACAGACGAGGACCCCCGTTACCAAGAAGCGTACAAGAAGGGGACGGGACATAGAGCACGGGAAGACTAGGAAGGTTTGGGTAGGACCTGTCCAGCCCAGTGGCCGTGACCTCACGCTGTGGATATAAATATGCGCTGAACTAATCGACGATTTTCGAGCTTAATCTGGCACCATTCTCCTTCCGACAAGGCAGAAGCATTCCAGAAGCTCAAAATTTGGAAATGCCGCAAAAGGAGACTGGGCTCAAATTGGGATCTACACACAGACAACGGGACTCAAGTACCACTAATGGAGGGAATGGCTTCAGGACACGGGGGTTAGCCAAGAATTCACCGCCCTATACTTCGGTCACATTGGACGTGTGGACGACTAGCCGCACGATCATGGGAAAGGCACGTTCCATGAGGCTTATGCGAATTACCTCCACCCCTATGGGATGAGATGTACCTCACGGCAACACATACCCATGTTCGCACTCGCACGGGACCTGGGGATGCCACACCCTTCGAAAATGGTACGGACGAAACGAGACATCGTTATCTCTGCGAGATCGGCTGCCGGCGTTTGTCCTCATCCTCAGCAGACACAATCCAAACTCTACGGAACGATCCATCGAATACGTTCTTGTTGGCTACGATGACAAATCCCAAAAAAACTTACGATGCTACGACAAAAAGACCGCAACAGATCTACAGTTCGTACCATTGTCCATATCGAGAATCACCGAAGATCATTCCACTGTCCAACCGGCTCCGTCACCCACACACTCCACTCCTCCACTCCGCGACCATTGTCCATGGTGCCTCATCCACCCATCTACCATAATCCTGACGACGGGAGAGTTTTACCGACTGAACCCACTACCCTGCCTCCAGCACAACTAGACGCCGACTGATCTGCCTCAGCAACCCGTCAATGACCGCATCAAATTCACGCCGACAGCCAGGATCGGCTCAAGCGTAAGCGATAAGGCTGCCAGGAAAACCATCGCTCACGACATGCTGTCCAGGAGTCAAGGGAGGCAGGCGAGCGAGTAAAGGCAGCACGGGCAGAGAGGAAGAAGACCTTGGATGACATTTGGCAGGAGGAGGAGGCCAACGACCCCAAAAGGCTTGAGGATGCGGCTATACAAGATCTCTGCAATGCATTCAACAACATTAATACTGATGCTGACCAAGAAACCACTGCCGAAGATATCCGGGACCGCATATTAGCTGCCATTACCGAACACGCAATCAACCCCATTTGAGGACTGACCGAAAGACGTGAACGATTGCCAGATCTCACATTAGGCCCCACAGTGGGACATCAGCTTATCGGGACGAACTAAATCACTACAGGAACGCGGCGGTATATCCTTGTTCCTCGTGATCATTCGAATGGGAACTAAGATACGGAAATCCGCGCCCAATCTTCAAATCAAACCGATGGAGAAGGCAAATTGATCGTTTTAAAGTTCGAGTTGTATTCAAAGGTTTTGAACAGGTCTACGGGAGGGATTATACTAACACCACCTCACCGACTGCACGTATGGAATCGTGGCGCATTCTCCTACACATAGGAGCATGCCTCGGATGGGACGCGAGGCAAATCGATGTCAAAACTGCTTTCCTTTATGGGCTCCTACCAGAAGATGAGGTCCAGTATATGGAGCAACTGGAAGGCTTCTTCGAACCGGGAAAAGAAACGTGGGTATGGAAACTACAACGAGGGCTATACGGGATGAAACAAAGTGGCAGAATTTGGAACAAAACCATGAACGATGCCATGCTTACATGGGGATTCACAAAGCTTTCAAGCGAACCATGCATCTATCATCGCAAGACAGATACCGGTACGATCATCACCACTGTTCACGTTGACGATTTTCTTTCTATTGCACACCCTCCTCATGAAAACGACACCTTCGAGAAGCAAATGCGTTCCCTGTGGGAAATCTCTACCGGACCGGTAAAATTCTGCATAGGAATCGCGATCGCTCGTGACCTTCACAACCACACGGTACGCCTGTCTCAAACCACGCTCATCGACAAAGTCATATCCCTGTTCGGCCAATCAGACGCCCACCCTGTCACCGTCCCCATGGATCCCGGACTAAAGCTTCGCCGCCCAGATCCCAAAGACATAACCTCAATGGAACGGGCTAAACTCAATAAACTGCCATACCGATCTCTCGTCGGATGCCTACTCTATTTAGCCATCGGAACTCGACCGGACATCTCATATGCCATCCAACAACTATCCCAATTTCTCGATTCCTACACGTACGCCCATTGGAATGCAGCCATACAAGTGGTTAAATATCTCAAAGGAACTCGATCTCTCGCCCTACAGCTCGGAGGAAAAGGCCCAATTCAGCTCCTCGGGTTCACAGACTCAGATTGGGCTAACTGTCTTGACACGAGAAAGAGCGTTGGTGGCTACGGCTTTACCCTCGGATCAGGACTTGTCTCATGGATGTCAAAGAAACAATCGACGATAGCGACGTCCACCTGTCAAGCAGAATATATGGCAGCCTTCGATGCATCAAAGGAAGCACTTTTTCTCTGAAACCTCCTCTCAGAGATACAATTCCCACCTAACCTTCCCACCACCATCCTGTGCGACAATAACGCAGCGATAATTGTCTCCGAAGACCCACTACACCACAATCGAACCAAACACTTCGACATCCGTTACCATTATCTTCACGAACACGTCCAAGCGCGTGACCTGTCCCTCGCATACGTCAACACCAAAGATAACCTCGCCGATATCTTCACCAAAGCCCTCCCCCCACCACAATTCACCCGGCTTCATTCCTTCCTTGGACTCTCATAACCCCATGATTCCATACGAGGAGGAGGAACCGTTCTGCGGTGAGGAGGAGTGTTGCGAGTCAACGCATGAACACCGCATAACGGTCAGTCGGGCCGTCCCCTTTATCACGACGCGTACGCGTCGCGCTCTCCCTTTCCTCTCTTTGAACCGTTTGTTTCCATGTTACGAGGCACCTCTTTGTAAGTAGTAATGTATATATACAGTAGAACCAGAAGGTTCACCTCAGTCAAATATATCCGTGACTGAGGTGAGCCACTTATTATCCCAAACATCGAACATTTACTTACTGGATCCTAGTATAGTTTATTCACGTTCTATCTAGGTACAGTATAGTCAAATATATCTGCGACTGAGTATAGTTTATTCACGTTCTATCTAGGTTGGATTTCAACAAAGAGCCATGCTCTGTATAAGCCTACAATTTTGCGGCCTCCCATGGTTAGTCAACCACCCACTTAGAGAAATAAGAAGTGTTATTTGCCACAGTCAGAGACTCAGATTGAAGTGGTAACACCTAGTCACAATAAAAGTGCTGGCCAGTAATTGTTATAAGTGTTACCTTAGCTTGGGAGCACAATGATCAATGGTGCTTAGCTTGGTATCAGAAGGAGACTAGCCCACCTCATACAAAAAGAGTCACAAACCAAAGCACAGTCTATGGACTTGTCTAAGCGATGTTCTAAATGTGCTAAGCTAGTACAGTCAGTCAGGAGTGGAGAGTGAGAGCATTATTGTGATATAAAGGACGGTCAAGCACTACAAGAGTGAATGTAGTGTTTCATAGTTCTGAGACTACAAACCATGCAAAGAGGGAATCAACCTTCCTACCAGCCTTGTCACATCCCATTCCTGGACCCATTGTCCATTGTTCCATTGTTCATTGTTCTGGTTCCTCAAGGGGTATTACTTTCACTGTTCCATTCATTATTGTTCTCATTGTTCATTGTTCATTGTTCTGCCGGCATTCATTACATAACCTAGATCTTCTCCATTGTGCTCAGTAGTATAAGTACCTAGGTAGTGTACTGGATTCCCCAGCTGGAATCTCAACCTTGACATCCCCTTGCTCTCTGTTCATCCTCAGTCTCCTGGGCCTTGGCCAGGATGACTTCCTCTTGTCTCTCCCCTGTCAACACCAAGGCACTTTCCAGTAAATTGGGGACAACCAGATGATGTGTAGGGGCACAGCACAGGAGCATGCTGAGGCCAAGTCCCCCCCCTGTTCAGGTCATTACAAGCCTAGAGAACGGCTGGCTAGGTCATAATCATCACATTGTAATCACAACAAGAGTCATCAGATTAAAGACGCTAATTGTCACATCCCATTCCTGGACCCATTGTTCATTGTCCTATTGTTCATTGTCCTGGTCCTTCAATGGGTATCCTCTTCATTGTTTCATTCATTATTGTTCCTATTGTTCTTCTGTTCATTGTCTTGCTGGCATTCATTACATAACCTAGATCTTCTCCATTGTCCTCAGCAGTATAAGTACCTAGGTAGTGTACTGGATTCCCCAGCTTGAATCTCAACCTTGACACCCCCTCTGCTCAGTGTTCATCCTCCTGTCTCCTGGGCCTTGGCCAGGATGACTGTTCTTGTCTCTCCTCTGTCAAGACCAAGGCACTTCCCAGTAAATTGGGGACAACCAGATGATGTGTAGGGGCACAGCACAAGAGCATGCTGAGGCCAAGTCCCCCCTCCTGTTCAGGTCATTACACTAATTGGCTAAAGCAGCGGGCCAAGTAAAGTCTTGGGAACGAGTCAAGAACAACATGTGTTTTCACAGAATAACTTAATTGTGCTAAGACCAATATCACAGTCCAAGTACGCTGAGGACACTCAAGAGTAGTGAAACAGCTGAGGTACAGTGAGAGGCCTTCCAGGAACAGTGAGCGGAACCAAAATGGTCATGTTTGCTCATTGGGGATAGTATCCAATTAGTACCCATGGTGCTGGTGCATGCTGTTACCATGATAAAACCATCACATGCTCCACTCCAATTTGTATATTTTGCATATGGTACATTACTTGGCTTGGCTTGTCTATATACTGACACCCCCAATTGCGCTGGTATAAAAGGACTCGAATAGTTTAGATTTAGGCAAGCAATCATTATCCCCCAGAATCTGAATTTCAGTTCAGTGCAAGATTGACTTCGTGTGATTGAGTCCAAGGCAATTTGAACAAAGAGCAATTGGACAAGCAAAGAGTGCTTAAAGTCCAGTTTTTCTTGATAAAACTTCTAAGCCAGTAAAAGGACCATAAGCTAAGCACCTGAGTACTGTAGCTTGGTCTGTGTACCATGAGTCAGTCAAAGGGATCAGTAAAGTTAAGCGGGCAATTGAGCCATTTAGAAGTCAAGTCAGAGAATGAGTCTGGGGCATTTCTGAGTTTTCTAGTCAAGTGATCAGTTCAGAGCATAACCTAAGATCAGTTCCACAACCACCATATACCATTCTGCATAGTTCATCCTTGGGTTTCTGGGTGTGCAGTTCAAGAGCCAGTCAAGCTAGCTCACCACCAGAAGGTCCTCCACCAAGTGTTGCTATCGCATAAGACAACAGTCCAGTTGCATTCAATTGTATACCATAAATCATCTCCCTCCCTAAAAACTGTATTATGAATTTTGTTGATTGAGTAGTTTCCCAGTCAATAAGTTGTGTTCCCCATGAAGTGGTTGTTCAATCCACTTTGGAACCCAATTTTCGATATGAGTCCAACAGTGCCCTTGACAACACCCTCTGTGCCTCAGGAACATCATTTTTGGCACATTCAAACACATTTCCTCACATTTAAAACACATTTCCCTTCACTTCAACTTCCAGCAGTCCGACTTGTCAAGTTTTTCATATTTGTTCCTATTTGGTTCTTTATATTTATTTGCTTCTATTCTCCAACTCCTTTGGTATGCTCCCTCTTGGCCCCTCTGTTTGCTTGCTGTTCTCCTTCTTCCCACCATAGATCAGCATTAACCTCCACATCCTCAATCTATAGAGTTGCGAATCTGTGATTTTTGCCAATCTGAACTTAGAACATGCAAATGTGTTACTCCAGGCCAGGCCAAGTTCAAGTTCTAGACCTGCTTATCTAATAAGTTGGATGTTATTTAGGAATTGTCATCTGGCCTCTGACAGAACAATTATCCCGTAATTTGGTAAGCTACATTCACATGACTTGCAATAAAAATACCAGTAAATAGTGATAAACTTGTGCTGATGCAACCTCAGTAATAAAGCATGCAATCGTGCTGTAGATGACAAATTGTCTGAGTCATGCTCAGTCATCTGCCAGACCCATAGTAAGCTCTGACACCTAATTACAGTCACTGACAATGCTATAAAGCAGAAACAGTATCTTGAGCTTATCCCTCAACTGTTTGACTGGATGCCCCCAGTCTCAGCCCTGTGCACCTCTGAGCAAAGTGAAGAGGCACCTTCCTCTCTAAGAGCCTGCAACTCACTTACAATGCCAGAGAGGCCTGGAGCTCTAGGTGGTTAGGTACATGATCTTCTTCTTTCAGAGTCTCTATTTTATGCTATGAGGAGAAGGATGAAAACACAATCTCAGTGTATTAGTCTAGTAGGAATAAAAGTCATTTGCTATGGGAAATGTTAAATTTGAGCAAGAGAATAAGTGGAAATGAGATTTGCATAAAAAAGCACTGGTACTCAATCTGGAGGCAAATTTCTGAGCCAGAGATCATCTTTCTCATAGTGTCCACCTCCACTTGGCTTGTCACCTACAAAATACAGTGCCTACAGTCATCCACCAGCCAATGAGACACTACCACCTAATGATACACCTTGGAACACCATGATAGACTTGCTCATTTGCTGTGAAAAAATAACCACATCCTCTACAAGCCTTTTTCACACTGTGTGCAAAATTTGGTGGGTTTTGGATAAGTTTATGCCTGGTTATAAAATTATCAAAATATTCATTTTGGTCAATTTTGTCACACCACTCACTGGTACAGCATCTCTGGCTGTTTCTGCTCACATTCACAGGGTTTTATGACATATAACCAATATACATTTATTTAAATGGATCTACTACACTGACTACAAGTGATGTTATGAGAATCCATGGGCTGCTTGAGTTCTGGGATCAATTTTAAATTTCAGTGTATCAAATGATGGTGGATGACTGTATAGTCCTTTCCTTTCTCTCTGTAGTTGCACACACTCTATGTGCCCAAGATTTAAGCACGCCAGCCCACCCCAATATTTCACCTTGTCACCATATATTTTCAGTCAGCACATATATTTCCTGTCTGCAAAAAAACTTTCTCTGCTAAAAATATTCTCACATTTCTACAATCATTCCCTGAAACCTTCCCCTAGACAGTGCTCCAATCCCATCCAACAATTCAGCATCTTCAAAAATATCCTCCTCCTCCTCCTCCTCCTCCTCCTCTCCACTGGCTGTCAAGTCTGACCTCATATCCAAATTCTGAGTGACTATCAACTCCTCCTGACTAGGACCCAGTTCTCATTCAAGTTACATGAATCCCCTCACTTTTGACTGCCTTTACACACAGTCACGAAGAAATTTGGTTGCTCCAAGCATTTGATAAAGAACATTTCATCCTTCCTGGACATGTCAAGTGCCTCCTGAACAACTATCCACTCCTCAAGCATCCACGTTGCATAGAAATTGCCTGTAACAAGCAATGCTCTTCCTCAATGCAGCGATCATACTCCAGAAGTGCTTGATACCTTTCTGAGTATTTCATCACCCAGCCAAGGTGGAACTGTCCAAGATTATCAATCTCATCGGTAAGGCCAATATCTTGCCAGATATTATCATCCGACCACCAGCTGGAATAAATGATCAGATTTCAATTC